>JAYJMB010012109.1:5935-47813 GCA_036873735.1 Pouteria campechiana
AAAAATTGGGCCTTTTACAGCCATCAGTGGCTACTAGCATGGTAGAGTCTGGCGTGGCAGAGCTTTAGTGGCATGGTGGAACCTCCTTGGTGGTGTGGTGGAGCCTTCTTGGTAGCATAGCGGAGCACCGCTAGCATAGTGGAGCTTAGCATTGCAGAGAACCTTGGTGTGGTAGAGCCTTAATGGCATGATAGAGCACCTCTTGGCATGGTGGAGCCTTGGTAGTGTGGTAGAACATCTCTTAGCATAGTGGAGCCTTAATGACACGGTAGAGTACTTTTTGGCATGGTAGAGCCTTAATGCCTTGGTAGAGCATCTTGTGGCATGGTGGAGCCTTGATGACGTAGTAGAGCACTTCTTGGCATGATGAAGCCTTGGTGGTGTGGTAGAGCACCTCTTAACATAGTAGAGCCTAAGTGGTATGGTGGAACACTTCCTTGGCATGGTAGAGCCTAAGTAGTGTGGTGGGGTTTGGCTTTATCATACCACTAAATTTAAGCAAGGTATTTTAAGCAAATTAATTATATTTTTAATTTAAATGGTCCAACCAAGATTGTTTAGATGGTCCTTAAAAATACCAATTAAGTGTAATTACTTGCCTTAACTCACTCCTAGTGTCATCTGAACCACTCCTTATATAAACTAAAAGCATTTAATTTCACTCAGTTATCCAACAAATGCCCCCCAAGGGTAGATCATGTGGATAATGAGTAATAAACTCACCAGATGATTTGGCCTTGTGTTCTCACTAAATATTGGCCCTTGGTTTTAAATACAGCTTATTACATATGTTAAGCCATTTGTAGATACCCAAATCGAGTTGAATTTAAATCCCAAAATTCTGGCCAACAATGTCCAACCCCCAGCGTTGTTGGGCTTTCTACAGCAAGCTGGAGCGCATGACTATTTTTTGTTGCTAGCATCGTACATCCAGTGGTATGAAACTAGCGTCATGGAGCTCATTTGAAATCATCATTGCTAAAATTGGCATCATGGGGTTCATGATCACATATTTGGCATGGTGAGGCTCGCTAGTGATCAGTGCTGTGCTAGCGTTGTGTGGGCCCTTTTGTAGCTAATCCTATCAGCTTAGTGGGGCTTTTCCTTTGAAGCCAGCAATTGCATTGTCATGGAGATTATTTAAAGCCAGCATCGTGGGGCATAAAATCACACTTTCCCTTGGCATGGTAGGGCTTTTGATGCTAACTGAATCGGCATTGTTGATGTTGGCTTTGTGGAACATCCATATGAAGTTCATGTAGAAGCATTTTGAAAGCACTTTCCACAACTCTTACATTCTGGAATTTTTTTATGCATTTGGAAATACTTATCGTCTCTCTCCAAGAACTGCTTGCGCCTTGGGTTCATTTTCATTATTCTTTAGACAACAATTGATTCGCCTGCGAGTCGGCTCCACTATTTTTTTTACTATATTATCTCCTTTTGCTGCTTCTCTCCCAAAGCCATCAGTTGATATCACTTTTTATCAGCTCATTTCTTCACTATTGAATGCTTAACTCATCTTAGTATTTTCATTGATTGATGTCATCATGCCTTCTCTTTATTTTGCTTTATTTCATGATTTTACCAACCTATCGAATGAAACTTGAAATGAATCGATTAGTGAAGACAAAACTTGGGATTTTTATGTACTGTTAATCCTATCTCCTCTATTGAGTTTAACGGCTTAGATCTACGTTAGGAGATTAGAAAAGTGAATAACCCATTCCATCTTTCTTGCTCTCATGGCTAATGTCGAATTGGAAGAAGAAGGGCGGGAGCCCCTAGAAAAACCATGTGCAATGTGTTAGTCAGAGAGGAAGACGTGTTACAGCAACAAAGGCTTTCGTGTAATAAAAGGCCAAAAAACCTTTTCTGGCGGCTTTAATGTCGAACACCGACTTTTGCACCACTTTACTGACCATGCCCTTTACGTCTGTTGCCACGTGTTCAAGACTTCACATGGAGCCAATCTATTGTCATGCGTTTAAGTCTTCGCATGTGCATATCTAAATGTCAGATGACTCCATGCCATCTTGCCATCCATGTTGTTAACTTTATACGACTTGGAAATTTTGGAATGTTCCATTTAAACTCATAGGTTACATTATCTGAAATTCACATGATGTTTCAAATCTATATGTTGCAACGTCGCTAATAAAAAAAATTTCACACCCAATTAGAAAATTAACTGTTTGGCTGTGCCATCTGAACCCAAGACCATATCGCTGATAATTCCACGTTGTAACCATCCTTGAAAATCTCAGCATCCTTGGAAATCCCTTGTTGCCATATTGCTGGATGAGTATTGTTTGTGGGAACATCATTGTTGGAGTTCCAGACGGTCACGTGGAACTCAAAATCAACAACTGTTGGCGTTGTGGACCAACCATCGCGAGGATGGCTTAATTAGATGCTCAACACGCATCGTGTGGGCCTGGCAAGAGATGGCCAGCGAGTGTCGGTGGGCCTAATGCGGTGAACCTAGTGCGTGTGTCAAGAAGGCCCAACGAGTGTCGCGTGGGCCTGATGCGGTGAACCTAGTGCGTGTGTCAAGTAGGCCTGGCAGGAGGAGCCCAGGCAAAGCCTGGGTTGCTGAGTATAGGCCATATGCGTTGATGGACTTGGCTGGCGAGCAGTTGGCTTGGTTGGAATTGCTGAAGGGGCTTGACACCAATAATTATCGTGAAATCCAAGCATTGTTAAATTGAGCTTTCAGGCCTTTTAATTGACTTGAATATTGTTGCATCCTGATGATGAATAACTCAATCTTTGGTAATTTTAAGCATTTGGATTATTAATATTCTAATACCTCAAATTAGGCACTTTTCATCAATTTTTGACTATTATATGATCTTTTGAGAATACAATAGACCATACCGTTTTGGCCGCCCGGGGTGTGTTGCCTCTAGGACCCCTAATCGGGGCTGCCACCCTAGACCCTACTATATATTATTATTATTATTATTATTATTATTATTATTATTATTATCAAATCATGTGGGGATCCTCTCTTGAATTCTAATTTCTGTTTCATCTTGATTCTTGAATCATAATATATTGTTTGCTATTTGTGCTTCTAGATGGATTCCAATAAATATAGTGTACTTGAGCAAGCACCACAGGAACAAGTAGATTTTGGGAACTCACCAGTTCATTCAATGAACTTTGGTGAGATTCCTACTAGAATTGCATTTCAAAGCTTTAACTTGAGTGACATATTCAATGTTGTCAATATTGAAGCAGGTTATGAAGCAATAAGCGTTGCTGGCCAACTAACTCCTCCAAACACCAATATAGTTCTAATGATAGAGCATCTTTATCGGTCAAGTATTCCCATTTAATCAAATCGAGTGGCCAAAATTGGTGAATCATCTAGTCTTGTAGAGGAGTAATCAGAGGACTTGCATATTCCCTTGCCAAATGCGACCTCTACTGATCGATCTAACAAAATGGGAACTGAAGAAGGTGAAACCTTGGCTCCTCACCAATCAAAAGGGGGGAGATAGAAGCGATGTTTCAAGCTATTATGAATATATACTAGTTAGCTCCTGACCGAAGAGGAAATGGCAAACCACCACTAATGATGAAGCTCATGAGCCAAAGGCAGGAACAAAGCAGCCCCTACCCAATTGGGTGTATGACATTTTTTTCTTCTGTAAGGGTTGTAGGGAATCTAAATGAGAAGGGTTTCTTCATTTGGAAACATGCAAAAATCTCAAAATCTCATTTCAGAGTTGAGAAGGAATTAACCCATTATGAGAGTGTACACCACAAATCTCTAAAAGCGCTTCTATGTGTAGGCTTTTCCTGCATGAACAAGGCCGAGGTGATAACTATTCAAAAGAAAAGTGTAAAGGCCAAGCACCTTTCAAATATGACCTTTTTTCTTGTTAATCAGGCCAAAGAATTTGATGAGATCTTCTTAGTGCCAATTGCAAAACAACTTTGAGCTTCATTACCATACTATTGAGACTCCAAGACAGCATGCTTAAATATCAGAATCTTATAAATTCCAAAAGAAGGGGAAATACTAGCAATTCAGAGTTGCATTGAACCCAATGAGGACTTTGAATATTGGACAAAGCAAATTACTGCAAGGTACAAGGATGTTCTAATAACATTGGGAGTTTATGATACCATACTTGCTACTTGTGGAGGCTTCTTAAAACATAATAATATTTCAGAAGCTTTCTTACAATTTTGGTCACCAACTAAAATTTTTTTCCACTTCTCATATGGCAAAATGAGCATAACACTATAGGATTTTAGTGCCATGAGTGGGCTACCTGTTGTTGGGGAGGCCTTTGATGAATATATTTCATCCAATGAAGAGCTCGGACGATTTCGCATGCGCAAGATATTATTAGAATCTTGGAGCAACTGAGGTGGCAACAAAAAAATAGTTCCTCCTATTAGAATGGACTCAACTATTTGGGAGGATTTCTCCAAGTGCACAAATTAGTGGCTATCGTGATTCCAAGACAAAGAAAAAAAGAAATCCACTCTCGAGCTTCTTTACAGCATTACTCTAGTTCAAGAATTGATCTTATTCTTGATGTAGTAGCTTTCTATAGTAGTATGCTTGTCCTCTTCACATTTCTATTGCTTGAAATGAATGATGCCGATGTCGGGCTATTAGCTATTGGACTTCACTATGTAAGCTATTGTACTTTACCTTATCAATTCAAGGTTGCCTGCTACTTTCACAAGAAGGGTTAAGAGTAGATCCATATTTCCAACAGAAGTTTGCGCACCAGTTTGGTTTTGATCAAGAAGTCCTAAGTGTCATTGTTGAAATCTCTTGGCAAGAGCAAGAAGTGTTGGAGTTTATAGATGGTATACCCATTGAATTTGATTCACTGACGACTTTTAGAATTGTACTATTTCTTTGCTTAGCAGTAAAAGGAGAGTCCATATCGTTGTTCACTGCAAATTATACCACAAGTGTATGGAGTCAAGTTTTATAGTTTAGTGATGAGTGAGTATTGTATCTACAGGGATTGTGTATTTCAACCTTTCACTAGCTATCGTTATAGATAATTCTCACTTTATTTGGAAACCAAAAACAATTCAATGTCTTCCCCATTTTCAACCTGCTCTTCACTCCTTGGTTATGATCTTAGACCTCTTGCTCTCAAAGTTGATCCTCTCTCCTCAAAACCTCCTTTAAAAACTCTCTAAAAACCCTAAAGAAGCTTAGCCTCCAAGTGCTCTCCAAAAGTCTTTGAATCCTAGTCAAAAGGCCCTTTTAAGCCAAGTCTAATAAGTGGAAAAATACGCAATCTACAGAAATCCAAAAGTCTATTAAATCTTGTGGGCGCTTGAGCGCCAGTTTGGATGCTTGAGTGCCTAAACTGCTGCCACAAACTTTGAAGCCCTTTGTGATTCGAGCACTTAGCGCCGGTAATGGGTGCCTAAGCGCCCATTCTGCTGCCTGCTTTTGCTGCTCTGCTCCGTTCTTATTTCGATTTGTGCTTTATGCCTCAGTTTAACTTTATTACCCCTGGATCTTAGACACCTATAAAAAGCATGTAGAAACATGTGAAGAACTTAGAAATTCTCAAGGATTAATAATCAAATAAGTTTGTTTAATATTAATATAAGTGAATATAATTCGCTTTTTAAATACCCCCAAACTTACTTAATTGCTTATCCTCAAGGAAAACTCATCATCCTAATTTCTAGACCAAACATCAAGGCAACATTGATTAAATTCATTATTCCAAGACCTCAAAAGATTAACATGGCCGAAATTAAAAACTCTAGAATGTCATTCATGTCTAAAATTCGAACCCAAACATCATCATTTCTGCTTTCAATCCCTTTCTGCATGTGCAACTAGTTATAACCATTTCACTTTAATTCATATCCTACTTAGGTTCATTCAGGCATCTAATAAATGCATGTGCAATACAAACTCTATGAATTCACAATTTAAGAGAGATGACATTGGATATACATTTAGCTTTTGAACTTTTCTTATTTTCTTTATAGGCTGTATTACTATCACACTCTTCACAATGATCTTCTTTTGAATTCTTTGAAATGTGATCCCCCTGAAATTTCTTTGGGCTTACCCAAACTTATTTTCTTTTCACTTCATGAAGGTGTGCTCCCCCTAGTTAGTTTATGAGTTCTTATCCAAGCTTTTTTGTATCTACTATTCATCTCAACTAATAATTGCATTGAATTCTAAGGTTTTAATTAGACTATGCCTTCTATTCACTTAAATTAATTCTAAGCACTCAATGAATATAAAGAAAATGGCTATTATGATCAAATGTGTAAGGGATCTCAAGTAAAATAGACTAGTATTCAAGTTGAGTATCAGACATTATTTACCTTCTTCGTTTTCTTTCTCAGCCACTGTAAAACCAAAAGCTCTGATCATAACATTTATCTCGTATAATGATTTTGATCAACCAGCATGCTTACCATCATAAAATACTAAACAAACTAGTCACACAACTCAAATATACCAACAAAGTATAAAACATACTAGATCTCCCTAGACTCACACCAACATAGCTAAGAGTGACAAAGAAAAAAAAAACTAGACTAATAGACCAAAAAACACACAATTTACACCCATGCCCCCAAACTTAAAAATAGGCATTGTCTTCAATGTTGAATAAATGTGATAAAAGGAGGTCTTCCCTGAAATATGTCATCATTCATCATCCTCCTCATCCCGTTCCTTAGACTTGTCTTCAAAGTCGAGTAAAGGAAAGGTGGGTGGGGTGGGGAAGACCATTGATTTGGCACTCTGCGACATGCTGCAAGACTGGAACATGGCATTTAAAGAACTGGTTTAATCCACCATATATTGGAACTATTGCCTTTGCTCCTTCATCATCTACCTCTGCAAAGATTGCATTTCTTCTATTCGATCTTGTAACTCGGCCATAGTGGGTTCTCCAAAAGGGGGTGGTATTGGTGGATGTTGTTGCGAAGAACTCAGTGTATTAGATGAATCAGCCTCTCTTACAGTACCGCTTAACTTCTTAAAAGATAAAAGTGTTGTAAAAGTCATCTTTGGAAGTGGCTATTGTATCTCTTTGGATGCACTCGTAGGAACCCCAGCTATCAAACACAATTCATAGAGGAGTGAAGGGTATCCCAAACCACTTGTCATGCGCTCCGTAATGAATGAAATGATTGATCCTTCGATTACCCTTCCTACATCAATGGATATCTCATTTTAAATGGCATAATTAGGTAATGCCCTTTCCCTTGTAATCTCTATGAAATGGAGACTTGGCAGTAGTTTAGCTGAAATGAACCAATGGCATGCCTTACTTTTTGGTTTTATTTGACTTGCGGAGAAGTTGAATACTTTGTCTTTGTGCCTCTTCCACTGTGTTCCTAGTTTTACTAGGAAATTAATGACCGCATCATAATCGGGTCCTTCTTCTAACCAAGCTGAGTAAGCATCATTCTCTATATCTTCAATAGTGTAGATGTGATTGAAGGAGAATCTATAATATGGTATCATTTTTCCTTTGACCAACGCTTTCAGTTGCTGTGGATTTTCTTGATGTTATTCTCTTGCATTAGCATAGACTCTTGAATGACTTGTACCACAGTCCGACTTGGTTAAGTTGGAAATAGCTTCCATTTCTTGGCATTGATAATATCATCGATACTCCCTACAAGAGAATCAAATCCCCTTTTTGGGATACATTTCTTGCTTACGATTGATTTTTGAAAATTTTTTGCTGCAATGCCATTGACAAATGTAGGCTTAATCGATTGATTAGATTCAACTGTTTTCCTATTCCTTGATGGCTCAGTGGAAATTAACTTTCTATAAGGCATTATTGTTTGCTTCACCGAGGATGCCAGCTAACAAATATCACTCAATGGACAATGAGAATTTCATAAACTACACAAAAGAATGATCTTGTTTATCAGAGGCCATTCATCAAACATGACACATGCACTTCCACTAACTAGCAATTCCTCCTTCAATGAACTGCCCACTATCATTCCAATACAAAACTAAGATTCAAACAACTTCACACATAATAAGAATCATGAAAATTTCACCAACACTTCACTTTAGGCATTTCAACGAACACCCCATGTTCACATGTGAAACTCCAACCTCCCAACACCTCAACTTCTCCAAATCATAATAAAATCTCAATAAAAGCAATGGAATCAAGGCATTTGAGAGAGTGAGATAGGGTGTGTCGCTTGTCACGTGATTACAAGATGAATCCTCCTAGTCCGTGAAACCCACTTCGAAAATGGCTTTGATGGAGTAAAGATGGGTTGTCCCTTGACGTTTGGAAGATCAAGTTGCGTTGGGAATGATGGTGGTGCCTTGGACAAGAGGGAAAGTGCTTGGAATGGAGGTTGTGGAATCTTGAATTGGGAAGCTTGAAGAGGGGAGAACTTAGGGCGTCTCTGGAATGGGGGCCGAATGGGGCAAACACTAACCGTTTGTATTTATAAAGGGGCAAAGGGGAGAGACGCAACGCTTGAGGGCCAGTGCGGGTGCTTGAGTGCCCAAATTATTGGTTTGGGCTGATTTTGGCATGGAGTGAGGTGGTGCTTAAGCGCCAATTTGGGCGCTTGAGTGCCCAAATGGCTGATTGAAAACTGCATTCCCTTGATGCTTCACTCAACCAAGTATGAATTCTTCTTGGCATTGTTATGTTTGAAGTTTCATATTCTCCAAATTGTTTGCTTAATCCTTGCTTCCATGATTATGTCCAGTCAAAACATGAAAACCAAATCCATCAACGGGCTTTATTGGATCATGTAATAAGCAAATAAGTTCAATATAACCTAAACCAGTGTTATTATTGTAAATGAAATAAATAAATAATGTAAAAATTCATCACTACATCTACAAAACTGAAATAAATGAAATCTCAAAAGCTTGGTTTGCCTCCTAACTAGCGCTTAGTTTATAGTCTATAACCTGACTAGTGTTCTCTCTCAATCACTGTCCTTCAAGTGGGTAACCTCCCCACTTTTGCTTTCATGTCCGAAATAGTGCTTGGTGCATTTGCTATTAACTTGAAACATTCTCCCATCCTGCGTCCTCAGTTCAACTGCTCCATAAGAGAAAACTTTGCTGATCACAAAAGGACTTGACCACTTTGATTTTATCTTTCCTAGAAATAGTTAAAGCCTTAAATTAAAAAGCAAAACTTGTTACCCTGGTTGGAGTTCCCTATTGATAATGAGTTTGCCATGCCATCTCTTTGTCCTCTCCTTGTAAATTCAAGAACTTTCATAAGCTTGGTGACGGAATTCCTCCAACTCATTTAGTTGATGCATCTACTTCTGACCTGTAACCCCAAATCTAAGTTAAGCTTTCGTATTGCCCAATATGCTTTGTGCTCCAATTCTACTGGAAGATGGCAAGCCTTTCCAAAAAGTAACCTATATAGAGACATGCCCATAGTGCATTTTCTAATCAATTTGACCAATCCTTACAATTTCCTCCTATTGTCTTCTTTAGTATCTATTTTATTTTTTGGTTGGAATTTCAGCTAGTCCATTTGCCTGTGGATGATAAGCAAGTGCCACCTTGTGTTTCACACCATACTTAGACAGTAGGTTGTTAAACAATTTTTTGCAGAAATGGGATAATGGTGTCCCAAACCTTGTGAAGATGTTCTTCTATAAAAACTTTAACACTACTTTAAGATCATTTGTTGATGTGGCTACTACTTCTACCCACTTTGAAATGTAATCGACAACAAGTAGAATGTATGAATGACAGCTAGAAATTGGAAATGGTCCCATGAAGTCAATTCCCCATACATCAAAACTTCCACTTCAAGAATATTTGTTAGTGGCATCTCATTTCTCCTTGAAATTGTTCCCATTCGCTAACAGTGATCATAGGTTTTAATAAATTTATAGCTGTCCTTGAAAAGTGAGGGCCAATAGAACCAAATTGTAGAACTTTTGCAGCAGTTCCATCCGCACCATGACGGTCTCCATATGCAGATGAATGATAACTCTGTAGAATGTCTTGAATTTCTTCTTTAAGGATGCATCTCTAGATTATCTGATCTGCACATACCTTGAATCGGTCATCCCAAAGATATGCCTTGACATCATGTAAAAACTTCTTCTTCTTCTGCCCTTCAATATTTGGAGGATAAGTGCCACATGCTAGGTAATTCACCAAGTCTATGTACCATGGGAATTTTTCACTAAATGTAAAACGTTCTTCATCGGGAAATTTCTCCTCAATTGATGTTGCTGCTTCAAGCTGTTCCAAATGATCTGCCACTACATTTTCACTTCTTTTCTTATCCCAAATTTCTAGATCAATTCTTATAACAAGTGTATCCATTAGATTAGTCTATGTTTGGTATCTTTCTTTGAAAATAGATATTAGATTGCAGCATGGTCAGTATACACTACCACCTTCAATCCAATGATGTAGGATTTGAATTTCTCCAACGCAAACACTACAGCTAGCATCTCTTTTTCTGTAGTAGAGTAATTCTTCTGTGCATCATCTAGAGTCTAGCTAGCATAGTAGATTGCCCAAAAGATCTTCTCATGCTTTTGACCCAGAACTGCACCTAATGCTCGATCACTAGCATCGCACATCCCTAGAATGGTTCATTCCAATTTAGCATTGTCATAATTGGTGCAGAAATGCCTGCAAATAGTCATTGTCAAAATCAAATAAAGCATCTTTTTCAAGGAGATTACATAATGGTTTTATAATTTTTGAAAAATCCTTAATAAATCTCCTATAAAACCCAATATGCCCTAGAAAACTACGAATACCCTTTACTGTGGTTAAAGGCAGAAGTTATTCAATTGCAGCTATTTTTGCATGATCCACTTCTAATCCTTGTGAAGATACCTTATGTCCTAACACTATTCCTTCTCTGACCATGAAATGACATTTCTCCCAATTCAAGACTAGATTGGTTTCCTCGCAGCGTTTTAACATAGGAGATAAATTGTGCAAACATTGGTCGAAAGTGGACACAAAAATAGAAAAATTTTCCATTAATACTTCCAGTATTTCCTCCACCATATTATGAAAAATTACTATCATACAATGTTGGAAAGTGGCTAGGGTATTACACAATCCAAAAGGCATTTTCCTATATGCAAATGTACCATAAGGACAGGTAAAAGTGATTTTTTCTTGATCTTTTGGGGCAATCACAATTTGGTTATACCTAGAATATCCATCAAGAAAGCAGTAAAATTCATGTCCAGCTATGCGATCTAGCATTTGATCAATGAATGGTAGCAAAAAATGATCCTTTTGAGTTGCTTTGTTCAGTTTTTGATAATCAATACAAAATCTCCAACTGGTAACAATCTGTGTGTGAATTGACTCACTGTTCACATTTTTAACTACAATCATACCTCCTTTCTTTGGTACATAATGGATTGGACTTACCCACTCGCTTCGGAGATAGTGTATATAATACCTGCTTTCAACAACTTTAATACCTTTGATCTTACCACCTCTTTCATTGTCGGGTTAAGCCTCCTTTGTGGTTTTCTTTTGATGGCTTGGATGATTCCTCTAGTAGAATTTTGTGCATGCAAATCATGGCTTATCCCTTTGATGACATCTATTGACCAAGCAATTGCTAATTTGTGCTCTCTCAAGATTCACTATAGCCTTTCTTCTTCCAAATCTGATAAAGAAGAGGAAATAATCACTAGAAAAGAAGAATTACTGCCTAGATATGCATACTTAAGATGTTCAAGTAGTTGCTTGAGCTCTGTGCTAGACTTCATTTTTTCAACCATTGAGTTCTCCTATAGTGCTTCCAATTTCTTATTGGTTCTTTTTGCAGAAATTGATTCCATTGCTGAAATGTACTCCAGGATATCTCTAGAACTTGTGTTTTCTTGGCTAATTGAGTTTGAAATGCAATTTTCCAAACAATCTTGAATGCATTTGTTAGTGAAAACTGAATTAATGCACTCCATCAAAACTTCTATTCTATTACATGTTTCATTCTCAATAGGGAAATTCATAGGATGGTAAATGTTAAAGTTTACTTGTTCATCATTTACTCAATGTTAGCTCTCCTTTCTGGACATTAATCAGTGCCCTTCCTATAGCTAGAAACGGTCTTCCCAATATCAGGAGTACTTCATAATCTTCCTCCATGTCTAACACAATGAATTCTACTAGAAAGATGAAATTATCCACCTTTACCAACATATCTTCGATAATCCCCCATGGATAAGTCAAAGATCTATCGGCAAGCTACAATGTTATTGTTGTTGGCTTCACTTCCCCAAGTCCTAGTTTTTGAAAAATAGACAAAGGCATTAAATTAATAGATGCTCCCAAATCACATAATGCTTTATGAAAAGATGAATTTCCAATAGTACAAGATATAGTGGAACTCCCTAGATCTTTCAATTTCTAAGGAGGTTTTCTCTGAAGGATTGCACTACATTCTTCTATCAAGTTCACTATTTCAAATTTCTCTAACTTCCACTTCCTAGACATTATCTCCTTCATAAATTTAGCATAATTGGGCATCTCCTCTAGAGCTTCTGCAAATGAAATATTGACGTGAATCTTTTTGAAAATGTCCAAAATTTTTTTGAATTGTTCATCAATTTTCTTCTTTTGGAATATCTGAGGAAAAGGAAGTTTGGGTTGCAAATTTGGGGGATTGTTAGGAAATGCAATTCTCCCTAGTAGGTAGTCTTCTTTCTTAGGTTTTTCTTATTTCTCTTTTGATTCAGGTTCTCCATTCTCTGAAGAATGTTTTTGATTTCTCAAATTTCACTTGCATTTGTAGTGATTCTAGTTCTCTTCCACTTCTTAGCATCACAGCATTGCAATGCTGTCTTAGATTCCTCTCTGTGTTACTTGGAAAAGAATCTCTATTTGAATTGTTGAATAAGCTAGCAATCTACCCAATCTGTGTTTTGAAAGACTTAATAGAAGCATTGAATTTCCCATGTTTGTCTCCATATTATCGAGTCTCGCCTCATTCCTAGCAAACCTGTTTTGACTTTCCTGAATAAAAGTTCCCACAAGCTCTTCCAAGGTTGGCTTCTTTTCAGATGGTTGGGACTGATTTTGGGGTTGATATGACTGTTGAAATCCAGGAGGATGATGTAAGTTGTTTATTTGATTTTCATAGGGAAGGTTATCCTAATTTCTCCAATTCCTAGGATAGTATGGATTTTGCATATTATCTCCTCAGAAATTGTTGTAGCCCTTGTTGATAAATTGCACTTCTTCTCTGGTTGGATCTCCAACAGTATATGCTTTAATTAGCAAAGAAGAAGAAGATGTTTCACCTACAATTGCATTTCTTTAGGTGCTGAACTTGTAATGGCCATTTGATGTGTTAATGAGGACATCTGTGCTATCAAAGCTGTAATCGGATCTACTTTAAGACAACCTGCCACTTTCTTTACCATATTTCTCTCATTCGGCCACTAGAATGTATTTGAAGCCATTTTCTCAAGTAGTTGGTATGCTTCTGCTATAGTTTTGGCCATTAGTGAGCAGCCAAAAGTAGCATCTACTATTGTCCTTGTTTAGCTATTCAACCCATTGTAGAATAACTGAATCTATAGCCAGTCTGGAAAACTATGTTGTGGACATCTTCTGAGTAGATCCTTGAATCTTTCCCAACACTCATATAGTGGCTCAAAATCTATTTACTTAAATTGTCCAATCTCACTTCTCAATTGAGTAGTTTTGGCAGGAGGGAAGAATTTTGCTAGGAATTTCTCCACCATTTCATCCCATGTTGTTATGCTTCCTAGTTGTAAACTCTCAACTAGCTTCTTGCTTTATCTCTCAATGAGAAGGGAAAAAGTCTCAATCTAATAGCCTCATCTAGTATTCCATTCATTTTTACAGTATCACTGATCTCCTAAAACATGGCTAGGTGAGTGTCGGGTCTTCACTTGGTGAATCCACAAACTAGTTTTGCTGAACCATGTTAATTAAAGATGGTTTCAATTCAAAGTTATTCGCATTAATGGCTGGATGAGTAATATCAGAGTAGTTTTCGTTAACCACCGGTCTAAAATAATCCTTGATTGACCTCTGTTGTTCTATCTTGTAGAATTTGTGCTTAATCGGCCATTGCTCTTCTTTTTGTTCCCCTTGCTTATTGAATCTTTTTCAATGTTCTCTCTATTTTTGGATCATAAGGAATAATATTAGAATTTTCAGGATCTTGCATACAATGCTATGAAAAATAAAGAAATTGAATTTGCTTTCCAAAAATTTCAAAAGAAAATTGGACTTGCTAAAAGAAAAGGTAAACTAAATTCCAAATTAAAGCAAATTATCTATTGACAATATTAGCAAAAGAAAGTTGAAATAATACCAATCCCTCGCAATGAAACCAAAAACTTGTTCACTGTAAATTATACCACAAGTGTATGGAGTCAAGTTTTATAGTTTAGTGATGAGTGAGTTTTGTATCCACAGGGTTTGTGTATTTCAACCTTTCACTAGCTATCATTATAAATAATTCTGACGTTATTTGGAAACCAAAAATAGGATAACCAAAAATAGGTGGGTCATAACTAGCAGCTAAATAGAATAGCTTTGAATTGAGTAAATCAATATTTGGAAATCCTAGAGGATCAACTTCATTTATGTTTCATTCATGGCAATTTTAACTCAAATCTGATTTAACAATGCATAAGTTTATAAACCGAGAATTCTAATGTACTTAACCCCCTCTTCCAAGTGATAACTTAAATCTCTATTCTCAAAACCTTGATTTCAATATCCTTATAAAAATTTGAGTAATAAGAATGCATTAATATCTATGGTTCTCTGTTGAAGATTTCATAAAACATCAAAGCTCTCCCAAGACATCTATAGTTTTATGTTGTGATATTTAAATCCTAATTCGGGGTACCTCTCCTGAGTGTCAAACCTTAATTACAAACTCATCCAATGAATAACAAATCAATTGAAAACCTTATACACCAAATATCATAAATAAACCTAATTGCATTGCCACACAAGAAAGTCATTGATTACACCACAAACTCAACATAAAATCTATCTCCTCTAGAAAAAGAGAGATTAGGCATTCATGATACAAAATAAATCAAACCAATAAAATTTTAACATCATCATAGTTTCAATTCAAAGATGAACCATAAAGATAAGGAAGGAAAATAATTAAAAATAAAACAATTCAATGTCTTCCCCCTTTTCAGCCTGCTCTTTACTCCTTGGTTGTGATCTCGGACCTCTTGCTATCCAAGTTGATCCTCTCTCCTTCAAAACCTCCTTTAAAAACTCTCTAAAAACCCTAAAGAAGCATAGCCTCCAAGTGCTCCCCAAAAGTCCTTGAACCCTAGTCAAAAGCCCCTTTTAAACCAAGTCCAATAAAAAGAAAAATATGCAATCTGCAAAAATCCGGAAGTCTATTTCATCTTGTGGGCACTGGTGCCCCCAAACTGCTACCACAAACTTTAAATTCCTTTGTGATTCAGGTGCCTAAGCACTGGTAATGGGCGCTTGAGCACCAATTTTGCTGCCGGCTTTTGTTACTCTACTCCATTCTTGTTTCGATTTGTTCTTTATGTCCTTAGTTTAGCTTCATTACCCTTGGATCTTAGACACCTATAAAAAGCATGTAGAAACATGTGAAGAACTTAGAAATTCTCAAGGATTAACAAGTAAATAAGTTTGTTTGATATTAATATAAGTGAATATAATTCGCTTATAAATCACATATAATTATGCATGGTGGTATGGAGTAAGCGGTAAAAAGACATAAGACCAAGCCTCTCCAACCTATCGAAGGAAGACTTATCTACCTTGAGATTTTTCTATAGAGTGCTCTAAGAGGGATGATTATGAAAGATTTTGGAATTATTATGATCACCATTAGAAGGCAACTCAACCAAACAGAGTTCTGTGGATGGATATGGAGCTTACTAGCTGAGATGTTGGCAGAGCTGATGTAAATGATGTTGGGTGGTATGGGTATGGTTAGAGTTACAACATTTACCGAGAGGAGACTGAGGCTGATCATCAGGTTCTTAATGTCCCTTCTCCTGCAGCACCAGATTATCAATCCATAGAGAATAGTGAAATCAAGAATTTTGGCTTTTCTTGTATCTTCTTTTTCTTATTTTTAGCTTATAAATACATGCCTTATTTTCTTTCATTTTACATATTTTACTGTTGCTCTTACAATTAGCAGAGACATAGCAAAGCTTTATGAGGCTGACTTTGATTGTTATTATATAGATGGCCAAGCAGTTCAGATCCAGGGATAATCTCCTCACCAAGATGCCCACTTGAGTTAGGTTATATAGGAAACCAATGCCAGGTGTATGACAACAGCCAGAACTACTCAATTTCTCTCGATTCTCCTTGTGAAGCATCATCTAGTGGTCCCGCTATTGATTGCAGAGTTCCCCAACCTGCTTTGGTAGAAGAAGTGAGGATTGCGAATGAGAGGGCAACTCTAATAGAGGGTTGCAATGATTGAATGAGGCCCGAGGAGAACATTCTTATTGATGTGGATACATCCCTTCATAAAATCGAGGAGGATTTAGAGCTAGATGGAATATCATTCAATGATCAAGTGCCAGATTTTTTTACCAACATAGCCATGGATCCTAAGGTAATGACAATTAAAGTTATCCAAGTTGTCGATGAGGCAAGGATTATAAGTTAGAAGGAGGTTGCTGCCATGCCTACCCCTCTTAATGCCAATGAGGCTAAGAGTGATAAAGTTGCACTTCAAGTTAGTCACCAGCATCTGCAAGTTGTGACTTCAACTGAGAAACCTTATCGTGATAACCTTTCAGTGTTATTATAGACACTTCCATCTCTTATTACTATAGTGTCATCTGCTAAGGCGATGAATCCATTAGTTATATCTGAATCGACTCCTTCGAAGGTTTGTGATGCCGAACTTATAAATGCTACCCCTAGAGCAGTTACTGTCTTAGAAAGACCATCAGCAGAAGCTTCTGAGCAGGATAACAAGCTTGACAGTCCTAACAACATGGCTGGTGAAGACATGATTATGGAATTAATAGAGGAGAATTTGCTAGCTCCCAATCATGATTAGGCTAATGAGTATGCTACTCCTATAGCAAAGATCATTGAAGCAGATACTGCATTAGAATTAATGGAGATAGACTAGCGGACTAGCACTCCTAAGTTGGATGACAACATGAATCCTTCTCCCACTATCACCGAAGTTCTTTAGGATACGAGTGAGGAAGATGGAGAGGAGGTAACAATGCCCCCAACTATTGTTCCCTCCCAGGTTCCAATCTTCAAACTATCTAAGTTGGTACATGGATTGACTCATGCCCATGTTGAAGTAGATTGACCATTAAGTAGTTATGAATATTTAAACCATCTTAATGGTATTAGGTTTTTTCTTGCGGGATTCATCAATTCCTTGAGGAGAATCTCCATAGCAGAGGGCTTGAAATCATTCTTAGTATTCTTTAAGGAAATGACAACAACTTCTAGTAAAATGGGTGGCTCTCTCACTTGCCTTCCTCTTTTGTTTGATAATTTGAGTGAGATTTGTGACAAGTGGCTCCCTTTAGAAGATAAAGCTTTCCCTAAAGCTCCGGCTACTCCAATTTCTACCATAACAACTGAGCTAGACACTATGAAGAGTACCCTAACTCAAAAGCTACCTGAACAATAAATTGTGATCACCTATTAGGAGAACATACAATTTAAAATCTCAATGCTCAAAGATGAGAATGTAGCCATACAAAATCGTATGGAATAGACTAACAAGAAAGTGGAATGCATAGCCTACATGGAACTAATGGTGGATAATTGGCAAACTTCATACATTAACTAGTAATATGGAATCCTCTTAGAAAATTCACAAGAAAGGTTAGCTCTAAGGACTAGATTTACTAGATATGTGTATTACAATAATACACTGTATCACCAAGCATAAGATGAACTTTGGCTTTAGTGTTTGAACAGAGAAGAAATTCAACATACACTTATGCAAACGCAATCTAGTGAATGTGGTAGACTTTCATCTGGTCAATGATTATATAGATGAGTCAAATGCCTAGGCTATTACTGGCCTACCATGGTTTCAAACTTACTACAATTTGCCAAATTATGTCTCCAATGTCAGCTTCATGGGGATATCCGACATATATCACCTTTAAAGTTGGTGCCCGCAAATATCTCTTGGTCATTTACATGGTGGGGATTCAACATCATTGGCCCAATCAACCCTCCACCTTCTTAGAGATATGCCTATAATCTAGCAGCAACTGATTACTTCTCCAAATGTGCAAAAAATAACTCATATAAGAGAGTCAGGGCCAAAGAAGTAATCAATTTCATCAAGTTCAAGATTGTGTATTGGTACGGTATCCCACACCAAATCACATCAGACAATGGCACTCAATTCAAGATTGAAAAAATGGAGATGTTTTGTCATAAGCAAGGCATCAAATATGTGTTTTCCATGTCATATCACCCACAAGGTATTGGCGAAGCGGAAGCATTTAACAAGGCACTCCTAAGGATAATAAAGAGAGCAAAAGATAAGAACAAATAGGACTGGCATCTTAAATTACCAGAAGCGCTTTGGGCTTATTGCACTACTCACTTCACAACAACTAATGCAACTCTTTACTCTTTGGTGTTTGAGGCAAAGGCGGTTTTACCTTTGGAAGTGCAATTGCCATCACTGAGAGTTGTAATGCACTCAGGATTGACAATGGATCAACAAGCCAAGTTACAGTTCAAAGAGCTTGATCCTTTAGATGAAAAATGATTTTAAGTCAAGCAAAGGATTGAATTATACCAAGCCCTTGATCAGTTAAGCACCAAGCTTTTTGCCTTGGCGATTTAGTTTTCAAGCTAAAGACTAAACTAATGGCGTATGACAAGTTAATTGAAAATTTTGAGTCAAAGTGGGAAGAACCTTAAGTTATTCAAGAGGCCTACACTAATGGTTTATATCAAATTACAAGCAGTAATAATATAGAAAAATTATCCATCAGCGGTTGTTTCCTAAAGCTTTACTATACATAAAATAAATAGAGAAATGTGTGCATGTAAGATATGAAGATTCCATGTAAAATGATTTCATTAATTTAGAGAAAAAAGTTATAATGAAATCATGAAGACCAATTAGTGTCTCTTAGCTTCTCTAAAATGGGTAGCAAATCACTTTTCAGTTATACAAAACTGCTCATTTAAGCTGTTAGTGTTTCCAAAGCATGGGAATCCGCTACTCTTGACATTTTCAAAACAACAAGAGATTTCTCTAAGCTAGCTTCCTGCCCATGAGTGTATTCAATATCCTTCTCTAATGCACCAATTATACTAGCATCATTGGCAACACTAGCTTCATGGACAACAATCTTATGCTCATTCTCCATAGCTCGCTCATCCAACCATCGACATTCCATTTGAAGCTCTTCAAAATAATTCTGTAAGACTGTATTCTCATCTTGAGCATTGAGATTTTAAATTGGATGTTCTCCTCATGGTTGATCGTAATTTTCTGTTCAGCTAGCTTTTGAGTTAGGGTACTCTTCATAGTGTCCAGCTCAGTTATTATGGTAGAAACTTGAGTAGCTAAGGCTTTAAGGAAAGTTTATCTTTTAAAAGGAGGCAATTATCACAAATCTCACTCAAACTATCAAACAAAAAAGGAAGGCAAGTGAGAGAGATATCCATTTTAACAGAAGTTGGTGCCTTTTCCTTAAAGAGTAGCATGAATGATTTCAAGTCATCTGCTATGGAGATTCTCTTCAAGGAATTGATGAAGCCTGCAAGAAAAAACCTGACATCAATAAAAAGTTCAAATATTCATCACTACTTAATGGTCGATCTACTTCAACATGGGCATGAATTAGTGCATGTACCAACTTAGGCTACATTTGGCCCCGTTATGGAATTTAAATACTTTTGAAAAGTGTAGAACTTTAGTAAAAAGTACTTCAAGTAAGATATTTTTTAAAAGTACTTTTTATATTATTTATCTGTTTGGCTATAATATGATGAAAGTACTTTTATTATATAAATGATCAAAAAGGACAAAAGAATTATGCTTTAATTTCATCACTAACTATCTAAAAATGAATTATGCAAATGACCAAATCTTGAAAAATAATTTTAAGAAAATATAAAATATTATTTATTTAATATTTATTTCAAATTGATTACTTAAAATCTTAGTACTATTTTTATAAATTTTGATTTAATATATAATTAATAATTTTCTTAAATAAATTTTATTTTACAAAGGATTTCAATAAAATCCCATTAGTTAAAGCAATTCTACTAACATTAAACTTCTTTCTAAAATAAAAGACATTCAAAAAAATTATTTAAATATTTTAAATATCATAATTTTAATACATATTTTATGATTAAATAATTATATTTCATGAAATTTTTCATGAAAGTTTAATATAATATGTAGATAAAAATTTAAACATTTAAAATAAGTGCTAATAATAAAATATTTTCAATATACATCATTAGCTTGGGAGGTAAAATACTTAAGATTTAAATATTAATATACATTTAAGGTGAAAATTTATATATATTCAAGAATGGTAAAATTTTTTCTTAAAATCTAAGCTACACAGTAAATAGATAGAATCTCATTTTCTAGGAAAAAAGGATTCCTATATTTTAAATAATTTAAAGGAGAGGAAGGGGGGTAATATTGTCCTAAAGTTTGTTAGCATGGGAAGCTCATGGAAAAACAAAAAAATTTTGCTTCTCCCAAAATGCTGTTTTTTAGCTTTTGTGGTGACATTAAGTGGTTAAGAATCTCTTGACAAACACTGCCAAAAAACCACAACAGTGCTTCTAGGCATGTGAAAGCACTTTTACCTTTGGTAAATGTGGGACTAAATGAAACCTTAGTCAGGTCAAAGATTGGAACCTGGGAGGGGAAAAATAACTAGGGGCATTGTTACCTCCTCCCCATCTTCCTCACTCATTTTCTAAAGAACTTCAGTGATAGTGGGAGAAGGATCCATGTTGTCATCTAACTTTGAAGTGCTAGTCTGCTAGTCTACCTCCATTAATTTTGATGTAGTATCCTCTTCAATGATCTTTACTGTAGGAGTAGCATACTCATTAGCCTGATTGAGATTGGGCGCTAGAAGATTCTCCTCTACTAATTCCATAACCATGTCTTCACTAGTCATGTTGTTAAGACTATCAAGCTTGTTATCTGACTCAGAAGCTTTTGCTGATGGTCTTTCTAAGACAACAATTGCTCCGGGGGTAGTATCTATAAGTCCAACATCACAAACCTCCAAAGGAGTCGGTTACGATATAACTAATGGATCCTTTGCCTTAGTACATGACACTGTAGCAATAAGAGATGGAAGTGCCTGTAATAACACTGAAAGGTTATCATGATAAGCTTGCTCAGTTGAAGTCACAACTTACAGGGGCTAGTGGCTAACTTCAAGTGCAACTTGATCCCTCGTAGCCTCATTAGCATCAAGGGGGGTAGGTGTAGTAGCAACCTTGTAACACTATTAAGCAATCATGTTGGGATGGGATAAAATGTACATGAATGTATGAAGTCGTGAGGAGAATCGTCATGAAATTTAATGTATATGGTGATTTAATGACATTATTCTTATCATTTGATGGGACTAATGATGCATTTTAATGTGTCTATAAAAAGGGATGATTAATGTACATATTGGTTTGTGGGAAAAATCATGGTGAAAAAATAAAAAAATGGAGTGGAACAAAGTGGAAGAAAAACCAAGGAATAGGGGCAACAGGATCGGGCACCATGACACCCAAATTTAGAGCTGCCATGCCACTTCATGCAAATTGAGTGCGTGGTGGCCAACATATTCTAGCACCAAGGCACCAATATGGTGGTGGCACGCTGGAACACTGAAAACTATAATTTTTCAAAGGGTTTATTCAGCCCATTTTCCCCATTCAACGCCCCTTTCTTCATAATGCCTAACCCTATTACCCAACCCCCTCCATACCTCATTTTATGGTATGTTAGCTAGGAATTGACCTTGTTTAGGAGTGAGATCCATCAACCTACTTCCAACCTTAAGTTTCCTTTATTTGGATGATGAAAGAAGAATAAGAGAGCTATTTTGCTACAAATTGTGTGGATCCTTAAAGATTTAAGCTTGGATTATCATCTTGGGAAGGCAACTACACATGAAATCGAAGGTGAGTTCACTTTCCCAAATTGAAATTTTGATTCATGCCTTAATAGGGTTTTGTGAACAATGTTTTGGGTGAAATGATGGGGATTTGTTGGTAAACTCTTGGGGAAAATTATTAACTAGTTGATTGAAGAATTTGTTAAAGTTATTTGGACCTAAGAAAAATGGTCAAATGGTAGTTCATGAAGTGTATAGTACCCTAATTGAAATGAATGTTGTGAATCAAGCATGGCTGCAACCGTTTAATGAAATCTAGAGTTTAATTAACCTATTATAGAGGTTAATTCATTATTATTGAGGTTAAATTATTTTAATTGTTACTGTATGTAATTGAAAATGAGTATAGTTGATATACCTTAAGAAGAAATGTTAAGTTAAATGGTGCTTATCATATGTTTAATGAAATATTTCTATGAGAGAAATGATGAGATTGATTACTTATATTGCAACTTAAAATTAGCTATGAAAAAGGCATCAACACAATGTATTTAATACATGAAGTACATTATTAGAAAATTATTAAAGCGGAAAATAAGTTAATATTAGAGTGCATCTATACACTTAAAAGGTATATATACTTATCAATGGACCGACCATAGTGTCGAGAAATTGTAATTCATTGGCTTGATATGAATTAGTTAAATTTGCTTTCGTAAATAAATAGAATTGTTGTATGTGTAGGACCATTGAGCAGGATGAGAAAGCACGGACATGAAGAAGTTGTAAGATGATTCTTCATTAAGGTAAGTAGGCATTTGCTTTCTTCCTATGAATGTATTGCTAGATGGGGATAGTGAATGTCCCATGCTTTGCATACGAGCATGTATGAATGGATGGGGATAGTGGATGTCCCATGAATTTTTGTTTAATATATGTATGTATGTGTGAATAGTGGGGATAGCAACTATCCCATGATTATGTATTGAATGGAATTCATTATATTATGTGATTGTGTGAATATGATGGGATAAAGAATGTCCCATGATTGTGTTGACATATATTTTGTTATGCATGTGTGGACTAATGGGGATAGTGTGTATTCCATGCTTCTTTCTCTGTTATGCATGGATAAATGGGGATAAAGATTATCCCATGATTCTTCTTCCTATGGTATATTCTATGAATGTGTGGAATTAATGGGATAAGGGATATCTCATGACTATGTCAATTTGTATTATATTATGTGAATGTGTTTAGTGATGGAATGAGGAACATTCCATGATCTTGTATATGGGCATGGTAATTGCATGTATATGACATGATATGTTTTATGCTTGTATGACATAGTTATAATAACAATTAGGATGTGTCCAAAGTGGCCTAGACTTAGATGACATGAACTTGATTTAATGTGCTAGAGGGCATGGTTATAAGATGAGGTGCCTAGATGGCACGACGATGATATTATATGTCTAGATGGTGTAGAACATATATTGGCAGAATGAAGGCTTGGGCCTCATAGGTATGTACATATGATTGCATTATCAGCAATTTATGCATATTTTGGTTTACATCTCAGGATGAGATGTGAGTGCATTATCAGAAAGTTCATTATGTCATAGATTTTCGTGTGCACAGAATATGATTTTATGGATTGGAATATGGTATTCCACTAAACTGTCGATTATTGTTTTCTATTTAGCCTGCTTACTAAGTTGGCCTGGACTCACTCTGTTTCTTTATAATTTTTGGTTGGCAGGTTAAGAAATGGAGCCCAACTGAAGGTTGGTGCTAGTGAGCGAGATCAGAAGATACTATTCATATTGATATAATAAATTGAGGTTGGAAATTCCCCATATTGTATATGTATTTGGAAATTTTGTTAGAAATTAATTACTAATGTATTCTGAGCATGTATAAAAGAACTATATTGGCATATCATAGTGATAAATATTTATAATATTGTAGATGCATTTGTATTATTCTAGTTATGTTTATTATCATTATGATATGGCTATAGTTCTGAGCAATTATGGGTGAGTGTTTTATGATTTATGTCATTGCTTTATAGTTATTGAAATTATAGTTTTATATAATAAATAATTGCACAAGTATAGAGCCTCATATTTTAGGGTAGATCCTGCTGGGTTTTAAGTCAAATGTCCCCAAACTAATGGGGGAATTATAGGGAAAGGCAATAGGCCCCTAAGTGGGGTGTGACAAACCTCCTCCTCCCTTATAATCCTTGCCTCATCTACGACTTGGACAACTTCAGGTGCCATTACCTCAGGATACATGGTTATTTTGGTATATAAATTTGGCACTTGATCATTGAATGACATTCCATCTAGCTCCAAATCCTCCCCAATTTTACAAAGGGATGTGCCCACATGAACAAGAATGTTCTCTTTAGGCCTCATTTGGTCGATGTAGCCCTCTATTATAGTTGCCCTCTCGTCCACATTCCCCACCTCTTTGACCAAAGCAAGTTGAGGAACCCTGCAATCGATAGTGGGATCACTAGATGATGCTTCACCTAGGGAATCAGAAGAAAATTGAGTAGTTGTAATGTTTTTATAGACCTGGCATTGGTTTCCTATGCATCTTGAGTCAGGTGGGTAGCTTGCTGAGGAGATTATCCCTGAATCTAAACTGCTCAGACATTTACATAATAACGATTAAAGTTGGCCTTATAACGTTTTGCTATGTCTCAACTAATTGCAAGAGCAACAACAAAATCTACAAAATAAAAAGAAAGTAAGGCATGTATTTATAAGCTAAAAAGAAGAAAGAGAAGACATGAGAAAAGCCAAAATTCTTACTTTTGCTATTCTTTATGGATTGATAATTCGGTGTTGCACAAGAAGGGACATTAAGAACTTGACGATTAGCCCTAGGCTCCTCTAAGTAAATGTTGTAACTCTAACCATATCCATACCACCCAACATCATTCACATTAGCTCCATCAATATCTCGATGAGTAGGCTCCATATCCACCCAAAAACTATGCCTGGTTGAGTTACCTTCTGGTGGCGATCATAATAATTCCAAAATTTGGCATAATCATCCCTCTTAGACCGTGCTCTAGAAGAATCTCAAAGTGGATAAGTCTTCATTCAATAGTTTGGAGAGGCTTGGTAGCATGTCTTTCTACCACTTACTCTATACTACCATGCATAATTATATGTGATATAGACTCGCCTTTTACTTCCAAGCAAAGAGATAGTATAGTTCTAAAAGTCGCTAGTGAATTGGATTTGATGGGTATACCATCTATAAACTCCAGCACCAAATTCTCGCTCTTCCCTAGAGATTTCAACAATGCCCCTTAGGACTTCTTGGTCTAAACCAAATTGGCATGCAAACCTCTGCGGGAAATATGATTCTACTCTGAAACAACCCCATTTTATGATGGTAGCCGACAACTTTGAATTCACACAATGGAGTCCAATAGCTTACTAGTGATGCCAATTTGAGAGAATAAGTCATAACCCTCTTTACTAAAGATAGGGACCAACTGTTACATCTCATCAGAAAATTGAGCTCAACACCATGTAACCAAAGCCCCTACAAATATCTAAAAGCACTCAAGAAGCCAAAGATAACCTTGTGCCAAAACTGAGCTGACAAGCCAGCACTAACGTCATCCATTTCATGCAATAGGAATGTGAAGAGGATAGGCATACTACTGTAGAAAGCCACTGCATCAAGAATAATTGACGTACTTGGAATTGAAATCCTCCTAAATAGTTGAGCCCCTTCTAATGGGAGGAATCTAGTTTTTTTGTTATCGCATCAGTTGTTCCTAGATCCTAATAATATCTTGTGCATGCAAAATTGACCCGAGCTCTTCATTGGATGGGATATATTCATCAAAGGCTTCCCCAACAATAGATAGCCCACTCATGGCACTCAAATCCCATAGTGTTATGCTCATTTTACCATATGAGAAGTGAGAAAAATTTGTAGCCAGCAACCAAATTTGCAAGAAAGCTTTTGATGTGGTATTATGTTTTAAGAAGCCTTCACAAGTAGTAAGTATGACATCATAAACTCTCGATATTGTTAGAACATCCTTGTGCCTTGCGACAATATGCTTTGCCCAATATTCAAAGTCTTCATTGGAAGCAATGTAACTCTTGAATTGCTTGGTGTTCCCCTCTCTTTGGAATTTATAAGATTTTGATATATGAGCACGCTATCTTGGAGTCTTAACAATATGGTAATGGGGCTCAAAATTGTTTGCAACTGGTGCTAAGAAGATCCCATAAAATTCTTCATCCTGATCAACAAGAGAAAAGGCCATGTTCGAGAGGTGCTCGACCTTTACACTTTTCTTTTGAGTAGTTATCACCTTGGACTTGTTCATGAGGGAAGAGCCAACATGTAGAAGTGCCTTCATATATTTGTGGCATACACTCTCATAATGGATTAATTCCTTCTCAATTCTGAAATGAGATTTTGAGATTTTTGCATAGTTCCATATAAAGAAACCCTTCAGATTCGCAAGGAACCAAGGTTTCACCTTCTTCAGATCTCATTTTGGTGGATCAATCAATAGAGGTCACATTCAGCAAGGGAACATGCAAGTTCTCTAAAATCCTAACTACTGAGGAATCAATATTTCTTACTCCTTTTACGACAAGACTAAATGGTTCACCTATTTCAGTCACTTGATTTGATTCAATGGGAATACTCGCCCGATAAAGATTCTCCATCATTAGAACCATAATGGTGTTTGGAGGAGTTGGTTGGCCAGTAACGCTTGCTCCTTCATAACCCGCTACAACATTGGCAGCATTGAGTATGTCTCTCAAGTTAAAGCTTTGAGATGCGATTCCGATAGGAATCTCACCAAAGTCTGCCGAATGAATTGGTGAATCTCCAAAATCTAGTTGTTCTTTTAGTTCTTTTTCAGGTACACTAGGTTCATTGGAACCCATTTGGAAGCATAAATAGTAAACAATATATTTTGATTCAAGAATCAAGATGAAATAGAAATTAGAATTCAAGAGAGGATTCCCACATGATTTTTCTTTAAAATATATAATGGGGTCCAGGGTGGTAGCCATGCTTGGGGTCCAAGGGACAACACGCCCCAGGCGATCAGGATGGTATGGTCTATTGTATTCTCAAAAGATCATATCATAATCAAAAAATTGATGCAAAGTGCCTAATTTGAGGTATTGGAATATTAATAATCCAAATGCTCTCAAAGATTGAGTTATTCATCATCCAGATGCTATAATATTCAAGTTAGTTAAAAAACTTCAAAGCTCATCTTGATAATACTTGGATGTCATGATAGTTATTTGGGAAGAAAAAGTTCATTAATGTCAAGCCTGCTCAGCCAAGCCTGCCCAGGCTCGCCAGCCAAGCTCATCAATGCATATGGCTATTTACAGCAACCTAGGTTTTGCCTAGCCTTATCCAACTAGGCCCACATGACCCATGCTCTGGGCTCATTCCACCAGGCCCGCACAACACATGCGCTAGGGTCACTGCATCAAGCCCACACGACATTTGCTGGGCGTCTCTTGTCAGGCCCACACGACATGTGCTGAGCGTCTAATCTAGCCATCCTCCTAATGGGTGGTCCACAATGCCAGCAGTTGTGGATTTTGAGTTCCACCTGACCATCTAGAACTCCAGCAATGATGTCCCCACAAACATTACTCATCCAACAACATGGCAAAAAGGGATTTTCAATTATAATGAAAATTTTCAAGATGTTTACAATGCGGAATTATCAGCAATATGGTCTTGGGTTCAGATGGCACAGCCAAACAGTTAATTTTCTAAATGGGGGTGAAACTTTTTTAGCAGCGAGGTTGCAACATATAGATTTGAAACATCATGTGAATTTTAGATAATGTAACCTATGAGTTTAATGGAGCATTACAAAATTTCCAAGTCATCTAAAGTTAACAGCGTGGACAGCAAGGCGGCATGGAGTCATCTAGCATTTAAATGTGCACATGGGAAGACTTGAACACATGGCAACATATGGGCTATGTGGGAAGTCTTGAATACAGGGCTACCGATATAAAGGGCATGGTAAGTAAAGTGGTGCAAAAGTCAGCGCTGGACACTTAAGCCATAAGAATTTTTTTCTTTTATTACATGAAAGCCTTTGTTGCTATAACACGTCTTCCCCTCTGACCAAGACACTGCACAAGGTTTCTCTAGGGGTTCGCACCCTTCTTCTTTACCATTCAACAACAGTCATGACAGCAAGAAAGATGGAATGGGTTATTCAACTTTCCAATCTCTTAACGAAGATCTAAGCTGTTAAACTCAACAGAGGAGGTGGGATTAACAATCCATAAAAATTCCAAGTCTTGTCTCCACTAATCGATTCATTTCAAGTTTCATTTGATAGGTTGGTAAAATCATGAAATGAAGCAAAATCAAGAGAAAGTATGATGCCATCAATCAATCACGATACAGAGATGAGTTAAGCATTCAATAGTGAAGAAATGAGTTAATAAAAAGTGATATCAACTTTCAGCTTTGGGAGCAAAGTAGCAAAAAGAGAAATATAGTAAAAAAATACTAGAGCCCACCCGTAAGCGAATAAGTTATTGTTTGAAGAATAGTGAAGATGACCCCATGGCGTGAGCAACTCTCAGAGAGAGACAATAAGTGTTTCCAAATGCATAAAAAAAATTCCATAATGTAAGAGTTGTAGAAAGTGCTTACAAAATGCTTCTACATGAACTTCTCGTGGATGTTCCACAATGCCAACATCCACAACGCCAATTTAGTTAGCATCAAAAGCCTCACCACGCTAAGGGAAAGTGCAGTTTTAGGCCCCATGATGCTAACTTTAAATAAACACCATGACAATGTAATTGTTGGCTTCAAAGGAAACACCCCACTATGCTGATAGTTTTATAGCTCAATTTTTGAGATGTTGGGCAAGATATCTTATTCTTTAAGAGGGCATCTTCTTATCCAAGGCCAGATTCTATCGGGGCATTCTTCTTTTTTAGGAAAGACTTTACTCGGGTGTTTTCTTCTTCTTCTTTGGAGACAAACTTTTTTCTTCTTTCTCTTTGGAGCTTCTTTTCATTCCACAATAGTGAAGAAGCTAGGAGCTCATCTTCTTAATCTTCTTTCATTTTGATATAAGTGCCTCGTTGTTCTAAGACAGCTGTCATGACTATCTAATTAAGCCTTGGAGAAACTTGACCATGGTGCACAATAGTTTCTTTTGCTTGTGATGTAGTGGGTTTGCTACTCCATGGAAGTTAACCATTAGAGCTCTATGGTAGCTTGGATGAGAAATCAACAACATTGGAAGCATCATCTATTTTGTGACATGGAATAAAGTATGTCACCTTAGAAAATCTATCAATGACCAAAAGCACTGAATCTCTCCCCCGTTTAGACTTAGGCAAACCTAACACAAAATCCATCAAAATATCAGTCCAACGTTCACTAGGAATTGGCAAAGGGGTGCATAAACCATGGGGTTGCGCTCTTGATTTAGCTTGCCTACAAGTGATACATCTACCACAAAGTCTCTCAACATCCCATTTCATATGTGGCCAAAAGAAATGTTCCTACAAAAAAGCTAATGTTTTAACAACTCCAAAGTGTCCCATTAACCCTCCACAATGGGATTCCCTCACTAACAAATCTCTCAAAGAATAATTAGGCACACATAACTTATTCTCCCAAAATAAGAAACCATCATGCCAAAAATACTTCCCACTAGCAGTTTTCTCACAAGCTTTATACTCAACACTAAAATCATGGTCATCAACATATAAGTCTTTAACACAAACTCCTTAGGCCATAGGTAGTGCTGCCATGTCTCTAAAGCTTGAACCAATGCATAAAATTCCTTGTCATAAGTAGGGTAGTTCAAGGTTGCCTCTCTTAGTTTCTTGCTAAGGTATGCAATTGGTTGTCCTTCTTGCATAGAAAGAAGCTAATCCCTAAACTTGAATCATCACATTCAATCTCAAATTTTTTTAAAAAGTTTGGTAAAGCTAATAAAAAAGCATTAGTCATCTTTTTTTATTAGTTGAAACATGTTCTCGTTTTCTTCACCTGTTTTGAACATAACATTCTTTTTGATGATTTCGGTGAGTGGTGCAACTATACTACCAAAGTCTTTCATGAACCACCAATAAAAACTAGTAAGTCCTTGAAAACTTTGAACATTACCTATACTTGTGGGACTTAGCCACTCTTGTATTGCACATACCTTCTCTTCATCACCTGTATACCTTGTGCACTAACAACAAATTCCAGAAATACAAGCTTATTAGTGCAAAAAGTACACTTCTTTATATTAGCAAATAACTTTTCTTTCCTAAGCACATCTAAAATAGATTTTCAATCTACTAAATGATCGTCTAAGTTTTTGCAATAAATGAGTATATCATTAAAATAGACAATAATAAATTTGCCTATAAATGCATGCAAAATATGACTCATACGTCTCATAAAAGTTTTAAGAGCAATAGTCAAACCAAAAGGCATAAATACAAATTATATTTCGTTTTAAAAGCAGTTTTCCATTTATCTCCTCCTTTTATTCTAATCTAATGATAACCACTCTTTAAATTAATCTTAGAAACACACAAGAACCATGCAGCTCATCTAACATATCATCTATGAAAGGAATAAGATAATGATACTTTATTATTATGTTTTTGATGGCTCGGCAATCAACTCTGATTCTCTATGTCCCATCCTTCTTATTTACTAACAACACCGAAACTGCACATGGACTCATCCTTTCTCTCACATACCTCTTTTCCATCAATTCACTAACCTACCTTTGAAGTTCCTTTGTCTCCTTTGGATTACTCCTATAGGCTGGTCAAATTGGAGTGGTTACAATGGGCATAAAATCAATTTAATGCTCAATCCTTTGGATTAGAGGTAAACAATGTGGTATTTTGATGATAACGTAAAATATCATATTTTATTTTCTTAATATTTAGTCTTTTATACTTATTTGGTTTCTAAATATACTCATTATTTGTGTATGATTTATGAGACAAATGGAATTATTAAGTGCAAAAAGAATCTAACTGGATGATTTTGGACAACGTCGACATTGCTTCGTAATCTAAGCATCACTTTAGGGCCATTTTTGGTAGATATTGGGACTAATTCAACAAAATATATAAGTTGTATCTCTTCAAGTTACCCATCCAATAAATCAATAATCAAGGGATTTAGAGATCACATGTGGAAATTATGGTCAAAATACTACAACTATCTCATACTTCAGACTCACTAAATATGACACAAGTTATCACTTGTATCCTATTTTGAAATAGATAGAGGATGATTTTGAAAAAATGATCAACATAAAAGTTTTATCTTGAAATTATATTTTTAACTCATTAAGAATCATATAATTTTAATACCGTATGAGAAACATATAGCCAAAATAATGGACACTACTCCTAAATACTGTGGAAAGCAAGTTTGGCACCATAGTGCCAGAATGCAGAACTGCAGCGCCAGTGCGATTTCTAAATGCAAAAACTTGATATTTTTGGTATTTTGCATGTTTTATATATAAGACCACTTGGAGAATCCATATGAAGTGGAAACTAACCCTAATTAGGTCTATTTAAGGAGGGAAAAATGTAGGAAATAGGACTTTTTGGAACTTTTGGGTGTAGAAAATTCATCTCACTTTTCTCTTCTCTTCTTTATTCTCTCCTTTTGTGTTTTGTGGCCTTGCATGGCTAAAATTTGATTATTATTGATTTAAGAAGATAGAAGCCTTAGAATCAACAACTTGTTAGATCTAATTTACTTTTATTGTTCAATTTATACTTTGAGTATTGAATATTTTTTTATTCTTTATTTTCATGATTGTTGTGTTTAATTACTAGAAGGTCTATTAATTTATTATTTATTACAATCTATTACTAGATTAGATTTCAAATTCATAATTGTTTGATCACTCTTATCTACGAGGTAACTAGGGTTTAATAATTTAGTACCTCAGAGATTATTAAATCTTAGGAGGAATATTTAACTAAATTAAATGCAACTGCATGTACTTGTTTTATTTAGCTTCACCAATTTACAAATCTTAAAGTTGCTATTAGATTAAACCTCTAACATGTAATTAAGGTTAATTGGATCACGTGTTTCTAATTAACTATGTTGAAGGAGAGATAGAAAAAATAGTTCCAATGGTGAATATTCAAAGTGCAAACTAATTTATATTTGCATCAGTGATCAGTTGTGAGATTCTGATAGTGGATCTTGACTTGGACTAAGGTTTACCTCTTGATTGACTTCAATATTTCAATTCTAATTGTGTTTTTAGTTAATTTGTTTAGAATGTTAGTTTCATTATACTCAAACCCCCAATTCTCACTCACATAGAATAAAATTAGGCTAGATACTCTCCATGAGATTGAAACTTAGTCGCACTACTATAGGTAATTTAATTAGGTAAGATTCTAAATTTGGTTGCCTACGAAAACACAACAAATTTTTGGTATTGTTGCCGGGGAGTGATTCTAGTTGATTTTTTTTCTCTTATGATCTTTATTTTGTTCTTTAATTTTTCTTTTTGAAAAAAAAGAATTTTCCTTATTTAATATTTTTAGGGTTTATTATAGTTTTCTTGATTGTTTATGACTATTATTTGATCTTCTCATCAAGGTGATTTGTAGTACAAGCTAGAAATAAAGAGAACTTTACATAGGTTAAGGAGAGAAGTTTAGAGCATTTCTAAAGAGAACAAACTATTTTCTTATCTTCTATTTGAAGATAACAATTTTGATTCAGAAAAGAAGGAAATCATGGCTGGAAATCAAACTTCGAAAGAGCTTGCCACACCTAATTTGGATCAACAACCTTTATACATAACATTTCCTAATTTAGATGCCACTGTTAATTTTGAATTGAAATCTCAACTAATACATCTCTTGCCCACTTTTATTTGTCTTGCAAGTGAAGGTCCTCACAAGCAACTAAAGGAATTTCATGTGGTCTGCATGAGTATGAAGCCCACAAGGGTAACTGAAGAGCAAATAAAATTGAGGGCCTTTTCATTCTCTTTGAAGCATTTGGCTAAGAATTAACTCTATTATTTACCCTCTGGGAGTATCACAACATGAAATGGGATGAAGAGATTATTTTTGGAGAAATATGTTCCAGCTTCAAGGGTGACCAATATTCGGAATGAAATTTTTGGTGTGAGACAGCATAGTGGATAATCATTGTACGAATATTGGAAGCGTTTCAAGAAATTATGTGCATGCTGACCTAATCATTAGATTAGTGAGCAACTACTTATCCAATATTTTTATGAGGGCCTTCTTCCCACTAAAAGGAGTATGATTGATGCTGCTAGTGGAGGAGCTTTGGTGGATATAGAGTCTCATAACATGGCTTAATCTAAGAGGGGAGGGGTGAATTTGGTATATAAAAATTCATTACTTAACCCCCATTAAAACATTTTCCTCTTTTCATGATTGTGTATGGTGGATTGTAAGATAAATAATCAAAATAGTAAAGTGCATGTAGAATAAAACAAATAAGCTAACCTACACACAAATGATATGATTTTTATAGTAGTTCGAAAACCCTATCCCTACATTCACTCTTTCAAGAGCACACACTCATTGTGCCATGGGTTCCACTATATCCCATATAATGGAAGTAAAAAAGTACTCCTAGCACTCTTCTGGATTCCAGTTTTAGGGAATATAAATAGTATTCCCAACACTCTTCTAAATTCTAGCTTCAAGGGGCATAAACATAGTTCTCCCGGTTTTCACAAACTCACCAGGAAACTCACTGGTTTCGAAGATCACTAGCAAATTCATTGGTTTCTTAGAAATCACCAAAAGCTCTCTGGTTTCAAGTTTACTAGAAAACTTATACACTTTTATATAATGTTTCTCTTAAGCATAAGGGAAGATTTGATCTATTTACAACTCTATGTAATATAGAGATCTTCCTATTATGTAAACTAAATGGCTATAAGGATATGCAATTTAAGCTCATAAAAGATAGATGATGGTTTAAGCTCTTGGCAATGGGTGGAAGGATTTACATTTTCAAATATTTTCCTTCACCACCTTTGAATCATTTCACCTTTTCTTCTTAAATATCTTTTTCATAATTTCATCCATTAGAGAAGATGGGTTCCATTGAATGCAAAAACAAGAGCAGCATTGAATGATTAAGACTGTTGAGATTTTTCCCATTGAAGTCTAGGCATTTCTAATTTGTCTCGAGCTACTGCATCACTATTCTTTTACAGAGAGGAAGATAAGCTGTTGCTGAAATCTCTTTTCTGATTTTGACATGACTTAGCTTGAAAACTTGTAGTGTCACTTGTTGCCAAAAATGGTGACTATAATGAGTTTGCATAATGAAAGCACGGATGCAGATGCCATTTAGATGCATGCCATATAAATCAATTTTCCTCTGACAAGTCACAGCCTCTCTCTGTTTGCATTTGTCTATCATAATTTATAGACATATTTCTCATTAGTTTGTCTTTCAGTCAATCCTTCTTAAGAGTAATTTGTTTGTTGTAAGTAATAGATGAACTCTAGGTGGCGTAGAGGAAGTGAAACTAATCTATAAACAAACTCTACTTTGTTTGCATGAATTTCTCCAAGAGATTTGTTTATTAGTTGATCCTTCATAATTGTGCTTTGTCTGTTGTAAATAGTAAAAGAACTTTGGGTCATATAGACATAGTCGAACTGTTCGATAGACAACCTCTTATCAACAGATGAAGTATGATGTTCTTCTTTGGTTCCACATTTGTCTGTTGGAGGTGGTAGGCGAATTCTGCTTTGTTTTGCTCAAATAGATGATGTATAATATTTGTCTGATGTAAATGACAAACAAACTCTGCTTTACTTTATCTTGGACGAATTACTCTGTACTTTGTCTATAGGTTTGTCTATAGTAAGTTGTAGATGAATGTACCTTTGTCTATTGAAGTTTATTTGTCCAAGCAGCTACTTTGTCTATGCAACTTCATCTATCCTCACTTTGCAGCTTCTACTTTGTCTTTCAGTTTTTTTGTTGCTTTGTCTATAGTAAGTAACAAACGAATTTGATCCACAAATAAATTTGAGTTCCTCATTTGTTCTGCATTCTTTGAGCAACAGATGGAGTTTATCTCTACAACTTCTTACTTTCTTCATTTTTGATTTGTCTGTCTTGGCTCAGCTAAAGTTACACTCCTTTGTCTGTTTATTTTGCCTTATTATCCTTAGGCAAATACATTCTTCTAACCTTTTTAATCCTCAAACAAATTTTTCTTCATCTTGTGCATGATTGTCTTGGCGATTGGTCCTTCTTTCTTCATTTGTCTAAGTGCTTGATGGGATTACGTCTTCTTGCTTTGTCTCAGATAACTTCTGTCTAGTCAGTGTAGATAGTTTGAATTTCTTGAATAGATTATTTTCTTTGACCATGGATTCATCATTAACTGCTCCTATCTTGCATTTGTCTATAGAAGTTTCTCTTTGAGGTTAACAGACAAGGAAAGCTCGTTGTAGGGCATCTTTGAAGCCTTGTTTTCTTCCTTTGCATTTGTCCGTGGAAGTTTTCTTTCAGACAATGCAAACTCTCTTGTTTCTTGTCTTAAAGGCCTTTACTTTCTTCTTCTTCTTTTTCTTTCACAACCTTCAACACTTTGGTCCCTTTGGAATGTAGTAGATAATTATGGCAGTTTATTGCAAACAATTGTGATCCTGCACTTAGAGTTTTTCTACACTTACTACATTGTTAGCTTTCATGATACATTATCAGAATGTATTTTATCCACATGTGATTTTAACATATTGTAAAGCAAGGATAATATACATCTCTATTTAAGTATATAATGTGAAAGCTTAAGTGAGTATGGTGCTAAGTATGATTCAACAAATTTATGCATTAAAGATAATTATTATGATTAAGCACATTATAAAGTAAAAAATGTATGCTTGCATAATTAAACATTGATGATTGTGTATTCATATTTGTTAGAGATTTAAGCATACATATTTCTTACAAGTTTTGTTATCATCAAAATTATATATAGTAATACTGATAAAACTCCTAAAACTGCAAGAAATTTGATTACAAACATGACAGCTAATTCACAATAATTTGGCACTAGGCTTGACTCTCTATCCAAACTTGCTAATGAGGTAAGTGTTTCCTCCCTTGAACAATAGACTATAGGTTTAACTTCTCTTATTCACAAAATGGCTGTAGGTAATATGCAAGTGGTAAAGGCTTGTGGAATTTGTTCGATGGCAGGGCATCTAACTGATATGTGCCCAACTCTTTAAGAGGAGCCTATTGAGTAGGTGAATGCGATGGATGGTTTTTTTGGACAACCACAAAGGAAGTATGATCCTTATTCAAACACATACAACTCAAGATGGAGGGATCACCCTAATTTTAGCTATGGAAACCCATAACTAAATCAATCTACAGTTCAAAACTACCAAAGTTTCCAACAGTATAAACAACTATATCCCCCTCCACAACAACCAGAGGGACAAACTTCTAACTCTAGTATGTCTTTAGAATATATTATTAAGACCCTTACCACTAATACTTTGCAATTTCAATAAGAAGCGAGAGCTACCATTCAGAGCTTAGAGAACTAAGTAAGTCATATGGAACCACAATCAATTGGTTAGAGGAACAAAGTTTGGGAAAATTGCCCTCTCAAATAGTGGTGAATACCAGAGAAAATGTGAGTGTAATTGTTTTTAGAAGTGATAAAGATGTTAAGATTCTAGCAAAGGCAACTACTTCACTAATAAAGCATGAAAAGGAGAAAGGCATTGTTGTAGACAAGAACATTCCCAATGATAATGAAATAACTCAATATAAGTTTCTACCTATTTCTGAATATAAACTAGTACCTCCTTTTACTCAGACTTTAGCAGAATCTCAAAAAATTAAGCACTATAAAGATTTCTATGAGACTTTTTGTAAATGCAAGGTAAATATTCAACTTTTTGATGTCATTAAACAAGTACCTTGTTATGCAAAATTTCTGAAAGAATTTTGTACAATAAAGAGGAAACAAAAACTTAAGGAATGTGAAAAGTTGAGAGTAAGGGAGAATATTTCTGCAATCATTCAAAGAAAACTCCCTGCAATGTGCAAAGATCCAGGTATGTTTACTATCCCTTGTATGATAGGTAACACTAAACTTGAGAAGGCCATGTTAGATTTAGGAGCTTACATTAATGTCATGCCATATTCTTTATATACTTCTTTGGAACTTGGACCTTTGAAAATGATTTAGTCTTCCCCACTGATTTTTATGTGTTAGATATGGGAAATAGTGATCAAACTACTCTTATTTTGTTAGGAAGACCATTCTCAAAGACATCCACAACTTAGATAGATGTTCATAGTGGCATACTTACCATGGAATTTGATGGTGAAATTATTAAATTTAATATTTATGATGCCATGAAAATCCTAATGATGATAAGCCTGTTTACTCTATTAACGTGATTAATTCTTATGCACAGAAAGTTTTTTAAACTGATGCAAAAGATTAATTGAAAGTTGCCTTGAATAAGCATCTTTAGAAGGAGAGTGAGGTTGTACCCTTGAGTACTGATTTGCAAGAAATTGTTGCAGTGTTGGATGACTTTTCGCAGTCACAAGAATAAGGTAATGATCCTTACATAGAGTTACCAGTTTCTAACAAGAGCCTTTTATCATCTGTTTTGCAGGCATCCATTCCATATTTGAAGCCTCTTCCTAATCACCTCAAATATCTGTTCTTTGGAAATGGAGAAACTTTACTAGTGATCATCTCTAGTAAACTCAGTGCACTGCAAGAAGAAAGGCTTGTGGAAGTTTTGAAGAAGCATAAAATGGCTATTGGTTGGATAATTGCAGATATTGAAGGAATCAATCCATGCACTCTTCATTATTTTTCAGTTTGCAATTGCTCCAGATTGAAGGAAGAAGCAGTGAGTTGAGCCAATCACTATAAACAAAAAGCACTGCTTGGGAGGCAAGGAGACTTTGTGTTTCTTTATCTTATTTCCTTCTTATTTCTGCATTTTTATTTTGGTTATTTTTGCATCTTCTTTGCATTTGATCTTACATTGGGGATAATGTAAGTTTTAAGTATTGGGGTGGGGATTTAGGTTTAGGTTGTGTTGTTGTTTTTGTTTTTGTTTTTATTTTTGAAAAAAAATTTTGAGAGAGAGAGAGAGTTAAGCCCTTTGTTTTTATGGTTTCCTATGATTTGAGGTTGTGGATGTTATTAGCAAGATTCAATTAAGCTTGAAAATTTCACAACATCATTTAATAAATAATCTTCAAATTTGTAATTAATTAGTCTAGTTATTTTACTTGAGAATGGTGATGACTATATTTCATAAACAAAAGCTGGTGAGATTTTGAGCCTTTTGACTGACATATATATATATATATATATCAGTCTCCTTTTTTTCTTCATGAGAGATATTCTTTCATGGATTTATTTTCTAGAACTTGCCTTGAATTTCTTTGAGATCACATTGATACATGCCATCTATGGTACCTAGCCATCATTGCAACACAAGAATTTCAGGTTTACTGTCCAGATCCACTGAGAAAATCATGTTCAGTCACTATAAAATTTCATTACTTAATTCCATGCATTATATGTTCATCTTATACATTTTATATGACTCAAGCTTTCATATTTTTACAGGGATCCCACTTTCATCTATATTATTAAGATGTCAAGATGTTTGGATCATCACAAGCAATCATGCCACCTATATAATTGCTTGATATTAAGATTATATGCCTTCATGATTGCTTGTGATGGTCCAGACATCCTGACATCTTGATAATATAGACGAAAGTGGGATCCCTGTAAAAATATGAAAACTTGAGTTAGATAGAATGTATAACATATGGCATTAAGTAATGAAATTTTATAGTGACTGAACTTGATTTTCTCAATAGATGTGGATAGTAAACCTGAAATTCTTGTGTTGCAATGACAGCTAGCTACCATAAATGGCATGTATCAATGTGATCTCAAAGAAAATCAAGGCAAGTTCTAGAAAAATAAATCCATGGAAGAATATCTCTCTCATGAAGAAAAGAAGGAGACTGATATATGTGTCAGTCAAAAGGATCAAAATCTCATTAGCTTTTGTCTATGAAATATAGTCATTAGCATTCTCAAGTAAAATAGCTAGACAAATTAATTACAAATTTGAAGATTACTTATTCAATCATGTTATCATTTTTTCAAGCAAACCTATAAACTATGCCCCACCATGGCATGGGTTATCCTGCATTTATAGAAATATGACCCTTCCCCCCCCCCAACCCCAAGCATAGCAGCACCCCATGGATGCCTATGGAATCCAAGCCTCTACAACATGTCTGGGCTATGCAGTCTATACACACCAAGCCCCAAGCCGATCTAGGCCTTCACTAATTCAATGCCATTCAGGTAAAATCATAATATATCGGTGGATTTTTTGGGGGTATTTCGACACTATCATAGTCATAACACATCATGTCTGTGCCTTTCAAGCACTTTCATTATGTTATGTCTCAAGCGCAGACTAGGTTAGGCTCTTTGGGCATATTATTCTCAAAGCATATATTCTTATCTTATAATTCTTACAACTAGCCTTGTCATCAAGGCATTATTATTTCTAATTTCACCACAATACACAATGTTACATTCATGTCACCTATATAATTGCTTATTGACATCATATTTATACTATCAAAGTACTCTCATATTCATTCCACATAACCATGCACAAATCAGACTTAATTCAATATAAACCATTACTAATCCATTGTTAATTCAACACATGCAATTCTAGGATAAGTTACAATTCAGGAAGATATAATATAGTCCACATATTATACATGCTCTTATAATACAAACTCTTATTCAACCTCATGCACTAATATAAAAGCATACACATGCCCAAAATCAACATGCATTTTTCATGCATACATCACTATCACATTATGGCCAAGGCTAACCTTATTGTGTTAGCATTATCATATCAATTCATAAATATCATACTCAAATCCATCTCATTTGAAGTTTCATGATAATGCAATATATACATTAATATTATTCACCAAAATGAAACACAATTTTCCAATCATATATTCATGAGCAAGTTAGCATTACTATTAACACATTTAAAATTAGGAGCCACTAAGGATAACAACACAACCTTTTCACCTCTCGAGCTTTCAAAATATAACTATAATTTTTATCACATTAGTCCTTTAAAACTCTTAAGCTAATGTTCTCTCATATTCCCATGGGTTCATCAACTTGTATTAGGCATTTCATTTCCTCTTTCCTTCTAGTCATCACTAGTGTAGGACTCATCACATACCCTACTACCCTGGTATCAAAGAAATACAGCTCTAATACCATTCTATAATGCCCTGCCTAGGGGCCTATGCATTTTATCATTACCTTATAATTTTCCCATTTCTAAGAAAAATTTTTGCCAAATATCCCATAGAGCTTAGCCTAAAATATGAGGCTATATACCTGTGCAATTTTTAATCATATATATAACTTGAATTTAACAACTATCAAATAATAACATAAACCATTAAACTTACCCAACTTACCCACATCTGCCCAGAACTAGAGTTGCCCCATGATGGCAATAAACATGACTAAAAGCATCCAAATCTATTTCCAACATCATACATCTTTATCACTGTGACATGATAATACATCTTATTATAAATTATTTAAAAACTTTTAAATACAATTGTACAGACACATACAGGATTCCAATCCCAATTTATCACAGCATCATAAATAACATCTTCTAATCTTGCCCACGGCCACCAACTCTCAGTTGGGCTCTGTTATCTGACCTACTAAATAAAAATATAATAAGAAGGCGTGAGTCCGAGCAAACTTAGTAAGTAAGTTGAATAAAAGATAATAGTAAAATAGAAGCAATATGTTCTACATTAGAACATGAATAAATACATCATAATGTAATCATAAGAAAATACTCATGAGGCTCTAGTCCTCATCATTCCACTGTACATTCTACACCATTCTATTATATTACATCACAAATCAAACATGGATATTTCATGCCATATTAGTGCCATACAGGCACTTTGTATTGTAACTGTGCCATTCGACACAACATATATTATAACTATGCCACATAGCCATAAAATAATTCATTCATACTATTATGGAATCTTTCTCATTCCATCAACATATACAGTTACATAACATGTAAACAACCTACTCTTGGGATGATCGTAGTCCCCATCCATACACATATTAGGTAATACTCACAATCCCTTCATCCACGTATTCATTCACTCACATAAGATATAACAAGGAATACCAATTATTCCCAACTACTCACCCATTGCATCAAACAATTGATTCATACTTGTGGACATACAAGTAGCAAAGAATCTAAATCATAATTAAATGAACCTATATACAACAAATGGGATATACACTAGCCCCATTTAATTCATACATGCTTGTGCAAAACATGGGATGTTCACTATCCTTATTCACCAATACATTCAACTTGAAAAGAAGCCTACTTACTTTATTGAAGAATCACTTCTCGATTTCTTAAGTGTCATGCTTTAGCTTTCCATTCTACCACTTATCTCCCACATGGATCCTACATATATACCATATGATACAACTGAAATTACAATGTCTAATAAGGATTCCAACTTAATTTCATCAACTAGGTGAACTTGACCCAATAATCTCATTATTCAATTATACATCAATTTGGTATCC
>JAYJMB010012129.1:0-47786 GCA_036873735.1 Pouteria campechiana
TTTTTAGTATAACTATATATATAAAAAGACAAAAAATAGATAACACAAATTGGAAATTCTAAAAAGAAATTACTTTTGAAACAAACTACATCTAAAAGAAACACATAAAGATCACTAAACAAATAAAAACAGAACAAGAAACTATCACCCCAAAACTAGAAATAACATTGTCCTGAATTTAAGAATGGAATGTAAATTTAAGAACTTCCTTGATGAAGATATCTTTTAAAAACTTTCAGAACTTCCGAATTTGTCATCTTCGTCCTCATCACCTTCTTCGTCATCTTCCTCTAACTCCTCAGATTCATTGGAAGAAGAGGAAGTTGTGCATGTTAGAGGTTGAGGAAACACCACTGGAGCTTATCCTAGTATAATGTTGCACCTGCTGAACATCATAGTGAGAGCATTGGTGAAGTTTGTCACAAAATCATGATTCTGTTGCTACCGTCTGAGAATCTTGTCAACTCTTCTAGAGAAAGATTCTTGGGCTTTTTTGCATTCCTTCCATTTGAGTCTGCAATGCAGCAATTCCTTCAATCACCTTCCCCACATCGATGGATAATCCTATTTGAATTACATATTTGAGCATCCCTCTATCTCGATTAACATCTAAGACATGATATGAGGGAGGTAGCTTCTTGAAATGAAACTTTTAGGTTTTAGCTATCCATGTGGGAAGTTGAGTATGTGATCCTTGCTCCTTTTCCATTAAGTTCTAGGTACAACAAGAAATTGAATGATTTACTCATAGTGGGGTCCACATTCCACCAAAGTAGAGTAATCATCATTGTCAATATTCAGAAGTTGGTACACCTTGTTGATAGATGCTCTGTCGAATGGAACTAGCTTCCCCCTCACAAACACTTTGAATTCCCAAGTCTTCGAAATCTATTACGCTAGGGCATTCGCATAAAACTCTCTAATCACTAGCACCAATGTTGCATTTTGATGTTCAAAAAAGGTTTCCCACTCTCTATCTTCAATAATATCATGAATATTCCCAAGAGGATTTGAAAATCCTCTCTCTTGAATGCATCTATTCTCAAGTATCAATTGTTGAAAGGTGGCCTTGGCGTCTTCATTCACAAAAGTCTGTTTGATTGGAGGATTGGAATCCTTACTTCTTTTCTGTTTGCAGGACTGGCAACCATAGATTTTTTCCCTTTTGGATCTTAATGGAAATGTATCGTCAATGTCTTCAAGCAATGCACCCACTATAACTGACTACACTTACTATGTGTTGTATCAAGTCACTTTGATCAAGCATCATGACCCAAAATTCCCACTGGCTAATCATAATGATTCAATGAATTAAAGTCTATCAATGCAGTGTCACTCCATTTAGAACTGTCAACAAATAGTTAGGAGTTTTTATGCAATTTCACTCCACCTTGTAATTCATTTTCCCCCTTTGTCATTTCCACAAATAACTCATGTGCATATTCTGTGTCTTCCAATCTTCATATATTCCCCTCAAATTTGTGAAGCCCCCATACATAATGCCAAAAGAAATCAATCATGCACTCAAAAACCTCCAAAAAATTCATGCACACTCACTTAGAAAAAGCCCCTTCCTTCCACATTTTCCATTCAAGTGTTTCATCAAGCACCTAATGTACATGTCATATTTCCTCCTCTCCACACAAATATGTTGCCCCAAATTGATGATTCCTACTCCCAATTGTCTATAGAAGATGAGGAAGCCAATAAATCTCTCAAAAATGTGATGACTCACCTGATTTCACAATGCCTCTTCTTTCCCAACTTTGAGGTCGATTGATGAAGACATAGAACAAGGATGCCTTGAGTAGAGATGGGAAATGAATGCTTGGAGAGTTGATTGGGCAAGGAAAAAGGGTGTTGTCATGTCATTTTAGGTTAGAGAGATGGAGTGGAAAGAATGATTGGAGGGGAGGGTTTCAGTCGTGCTTGAACTAAAGTGGGATGAAGAGGGTATGAAACAGGTTCTGGCAGAGTTTTCAAGTGGGTGGTGCATTTGCAAATGGAATACATGGGGTTGTGCCGCGGCTAAGAAAAGATGGGCTATGATGCAGAAAGTTGCTCTCTATTTTCATGAAGAATGGTTTTTTGGTTAAATGGAGTTGCGTTGAAGCTTAGGAATTTGCTACCCATATGCATTGACAGGTGAATGAAGTTGCATTGTAGCTCATGAAAACTAAATTGCGGCTTGTGAATTTGCGGTCCATATGCATTGATAGGTGAATGAAGTTGCGCCATGACTTAGAAAAGCTAAGTCGCAACTCAGAAACCTACTGCTCCTATTCTTTTGTTTTGCTCCAGGTGGTTCAGAAAACTTGTGTACTTCATCATTGCTCACTTGCTTCATTCAAATTGTTATTTTCTTCATGAGAATGGTTATGCTTCATGATTCTTTTGGATGTTAATTACAATGTTGAACCTACCAATAAAGATTAAGTCATCTTATTATGAAAGAACCAACTAGCTAATGCATCATTCAGGTTTGAAATTGATGAACTAAAATAAATGCTAAAAAGATTAGATTTACTGACTAAGAAATTATAACCATACTAATGCAAATTTAAACAAAGAAGCTCAGAAACTTAGGTTGCCTCCTAAGAAGTGCTTAAGTTATAGTCTTTAGCTAGACTCTTCCTCTTTTAGGGTCATTTGAGCATGATAATTGCTTTAAGATGATCAGCACCACCCTCAAAGTAAGGCTTCAATTTCTATCCATTAACTTTGGAAGTCCCTTTTTCTTCATGACAAAGCTCCATAGCACCATATGGGAAAACTTGTATCACAGTGAATGGTCCTAACCACTTGGATCTGGGTTTTCCAAGGAATAACTGAAGCCTGGAATTGAACAACAACACATTCTGCCCTAGGACAAGTTCTTTTTTCTGGATATGCTTGTCATGCCATACTTTTGTCCACTTCTTGTATATCTTGGCATTCTTATAGGCTTCGTTGCAGAATTCATCTAGCTTATTGAGTTATAGAAGTCATTTTTCATTTAGTTGTTTCATTGCCTAATAAGAATGGTGTTCTAGCTCCACCGAAAGATGATATGCTTTGCCATATACCAACCTATAAGGCGACATGCCTATAGGTGTCTTTAATGCAGTCCAGTATGCCCACAGAGCATCATCTAGCCTTTTAGCCCACTCCTCGCGAGAGTTTTGCACTATCTTTTCTAGAATTCACTTCACTTCTCTATTGGAGATTTTTGCTTGGCCATTTGTTTAAGGATGATAGGATAATGTTATTTAATGCTTAACCCCATACTTTGTCAAAAGAGCTACAAATTGTTTGTTGCAAAAATGGTTTCTTTCATCACTGATAATGGCTCTTGGAGTTCTGAATATTTTAAAAATATTTTTTGAAAGAAAATTTAGTACAACCATCCCATCATTAATGTGAGTAGCAACTGCTTACACCCACTTTGATACATATTCCACAACCAAGAGGATGTATATATGGTTGTAAGATGAAGAAAATGGTCTCATGAAGTCAACATCCCACACATCAAAGAGTTCAACCTCTAAAATGTTTCTCAGAGGCATTTCATTCTTTCTCGATATGTTTCCAGTTCTTTGGCATCAATCACATATATTAACAAAACCTTGGGTATCCTTAAAAAATGTAGATTAATAGAAACCTAATTGCAAAACTTTTGCAGCTATTCTTTTTCCTCCAAAATATCCTCCACACTCAAGCGTATAGTAGTGCTTGAGAATATCTACCATTTCTTCTTCCAGTACATATCTCCTTATTACCTGATTATCATAGTGCTTATATAGAGTTAGATCTTCCCAATAGTAATGCTTTACATCAGAATAAAACTTCTTCTTTTGATGAGGAGGCAGTTCAGGTGGCATGATGTTTCATGCCAGATAATTCACAAAGTCTGCATACCATGGAGTGGGTTGTGTTGAAGTAGTAGCAAACAATTACTCATCTAGGAATTGATCATCAATGGGAGATTTTTGCATTTCTTCCTCTTCTTTGAGCTCTAGTCTTGAGAGATGATCTACCGCTGGAGTTTTTGGCCCTTTCTTATCTCTGATCTCCAACTCAAATTCTTGGAGTAGAAGCACCCACCGGATAAGTCTTGGCTTTATATCCTTCTTAGCCAAAAGGTATTTGATTGTGGTATGATCCGTAAATACAACCACCTTATTACCAATGAGATAGGATCTAAATTTGTCAAAGGCAAAGACAATAGCCAGCAATTCTTTCTCTGTTGTGGCATAGTTGAGTTGAGCATCATCAAGAGTCTTGCTAGCATAATAAATGTGTGGAATACGTTACTCCTTCACTTTCCTAGGACTACTCCTACAACATGATTGCTTGCATCACACATCAGCTCAAATGGTTTATCCCATTTTGGTGTGACCACAATAGGTGCTGAAACAAGCTTTATCTTTAAGGCATTGAATGCCTTCATGCATTCCTCATTGAAATCAAAGGATGTACCTTGCATGAGCAAACTTGAGAGTGGCTTCGAGATATTTGAGAAGTCCTTAATGAACCTTTTGTAGAATCCTGCGAGCCCAAGGAAACCTTGAATTCCCTTAACAGAGGTTGGTGGTGGGAGTTTTTCTATTGTCTCCACCTTGGCTCTTTCAACTTCAATTCCAATCCATGAAATCTGATGTCCCAAAACAATGCCTTCCTTCACCGTGAAGTGATATTTTTCCCAATTCAACACTAAATTTGTTTCTTCACATCTTTTTAAAACTAACTTTAAGTTTTGAAGATAATGATCAGAAGATTTTCCAAATATAGAAAAATCATCCATGAAGACTTCAATGATTTTCTCCACCATGTCAGAAAATATTGCCATCATACATATCTGAAAAATGGTCAGTGCATTGCATAGACTGAAAGGCATTCTTCTAAAGGCAAAGGTACCATATGGGCATGTGAATGTGGTCTTCTCTTGGTCTTCTGGAGCAATGGCTATTTGATTGTATCCAAAATAGTCATCTAAAAAGAAATAGTAATCAAAACCTGCTAGATAATCCAACATTTGATCAATGAATGGCAACAGAAAGTGGTCTTTTCTTATGGTTGCATTCAACTTCCTATAATCAATGCAAATCTTCCACCCTGTAACAGTTTTCAATGGAATTAATTCGTTATTGTCATTCTTCACCACTATCATTCCACCATTCTTTAGAACTACTTATACAGGGCTGACCCATGAATTGTTGAAAATAGGATAAATTACTCCTGCATCTAACCACTTCAAGGCTTCTTTGTGAACCCCTTCCTTCATTGTTGGGTTCAATCTTTTCTAAGCTTCCATAGATGGTTTGCAATTTTCTTCCATTAAAATTCTATGCATGCATACAGTTGAGCTGATTCCTTCTAGATTAGAGATAGACCACCCAATAGATGATTTGTAATTCCTGAGGACCCTCAGTAGTTTATTTCTTCATCTCCAGAGAGGCTAAAAGATATGATCACTAGTAATGAAGAGGATTCTCCAAGAAAGGCATACTGTAGATGGTCCGCCAACTATTTGAGCTCAAGAAATGGTTACTCAATTAAAGGAGCAAAATGAGGAAGACTCTGTCCCAAACTTTCAAAATATATTTTGTTATTTGGACCAAAAGATTCCAACCACTGTACAATTTTTAGAATATCTTCCTCATCAATAGCAGAAGGAAAAGGATGATTTAAGTTGGTTTCCAGCAGATCTTTTGAACTTTCCAAGGGCTGGAATACAAAGGTATCCAATGAGTCTATCCAGAAGCACTTATCACTTGTTAATGGACATTTGGTTGCATTGAGCACCTTAAATATCACGTCCTCATGTTGACCATGAAGATTTAATTCACCTTTCTGGACATCGATCAAAGCTTTTCTAGTGGCCAAGATCGGTCTGCCCAAAATGATAGGGTCATCTTTGTCTTCTTCCATGTTAAGCACCACAAAGTTTGTTAGGAATATAAACTTGTCAGTCTTGACAAGTATATCTTCAATAATGCCTCTTAGGTATTTGATAGATCTGTTTGCCAACTGAAGAGAGATAGTTGTAGGTCTTACTTCCCCTTGCCCCAATTTTTTATAAATTGATAAAGGCATAAGATTAATATTGGCTCCTAGATCACATAACACCTTCTCAAATATGGAATTCCCAATAACACAAGGAATATTGAAGCTTTCTGGATCTTTGAGTTTTTGAGGCAGCTTCCTTTTAATGATTAGACTACATTCCTCGATGAGAGCAACCATCTCATATTCTTTTAGCTTCCTCTTATTTGACAAACTATCTTTCATAAACTTCACATAGCTTGGAATCTGTGCGAGTGCATCGGCAAATGGTATATTGATGTGAAGTTCTCTAAAGACTTCCAAAAACTTTGCAAATTGCTTATCTAGTTTTCTTTTCTTTAGTTACTAACAAAAAGTTATGGAGGCAGCTGGTTTCTGAGGAGGCAATGGTTGTGGCTTAGGAGGGGCTTCCACTTGCTCTTGACCTTCTGATTTGTCTTTCTCATTGCCCACTAGAGGTTCCATTCCTTCCCATTCTTAAAGTGATGGCTTTACAATGTTCTCTTATATTGATTTCTATATTGCTTGGTAGGTTGCCTTGTTGATGATTATTGAAAATATTTGCCATCTCAGCCACTTGACCTTCTAAATTCCATATCTATGTGGATTGGTTCTGCATATTGGCCCTTGTTTGAGCCATAAAATCTCTTGTTTTGTTGATGACGCTATCAACCATGGCTAAGAATTTATTTGAAGTATTGGAAAATTTGGTTAGAATCTGCCTTTTTCTCTTGTTGCTGAAATCCTTATTAACATTGTTTCATATTTTGTTGATTTCTCCAAGAAAAATTTGGATGGTTTCTCCACCCAGGATTGTATGTGTTGGAATATGGGTTATTCTATTGCTTGTTGAAATTTTCAACAAGCTCTGCTTGTTCTTGTTGAGACTATAGGAATGGATTTTCGGTTTGACATTCTTCACTAGAATGGTTAAATTGGCAGAAGTCAAAAAAAATTTGAGGAGTCTGAATGGGATTGACTTCCACTTGATTCTTTTGTAATTGTTGTGTAAGCACTACAACTTGTGCTATTAATGCAAAGATAGGATCAATTTCATATACTCTTGCTAGGTTCTTTGATATAGTTCTCTCACTTGGCAATTGGAAGTTATTTGTGGACATGTCTTCTAATAGCTCATAAGCTTCATCCTCAATTTTCTTCACTAACGCTCCTTCTGCAAATGCATCGATTAGGGTTTCGGTGTTGTTGGTCAATACATTATAGAAAATTTGAACTTGCTTCCACTTAGGCAGCCCATGGTGTGGACACTTTTGTAGCAACTTTTTATATCTCTCCCATGCATCATAGAGAGTTTTGCCTTCATGCTGAGCAAAGTTGTTGATCTCCATCTGCATTCTTGTTGTTTTTGCTAGAGGGAAAAATTTGGCAAGAAACTTTTGCTCCAAATCTTCCCAATTGGTGATGGAATTTGCAGGCAGAGAATTCAACCAAACTTTTGCTTTATCCCTTAAGGGTGAAAAGCCTTAGGTGAATAGCATCATCGGAGACTTCATTATATTTGAAGGTATCACATATCTCCAAGAAGTTGGCGATGTGTGCATTTGGATCTTCATATGGTAATCTATTGAATTGAGCTCCTTGGATCATCTGCAAGGTTACTGGCTTGATCTCAAAGTTGTTGGCAACAATGGTTGGTCTTCTTATCACCAGTTGGATTCTGATGGTTGTTGGCAATGCATAATCCCGCTACAATAGCTAAGGATGATCTCGTTCACTTCTCCTGAATTGGTCATAGTGGGTTGCAATTGACTAGAAACTACTCTTCTCCCCCTTCTAATCCCTTGAAGTGTACGTTCTATCTCATAATTTAAAGGAATCAAATTGTTGCTTTTAGACCTTCACATAAATGTATGAAAACTCCTAAAAAAGAAACAAAAACTTCAATGAATAACAAAGATAAAAGAAAAACTTCAAAGCAAAATTAGAGCTATTTATTTTGATATTGTCACAACCACCATCCTTCGCAATGACACTAAAAACTTATTACAGATTTTCCTTAATGCAAGTGCATGTGTCGCGACCAAGTAATAAAGAGTGAGTAAGATATCATTCTCACAAGGATGTATGTATGCCAAGTACCAACTACTCTAACTCTAAATTCTATTTGAAGGATTAAATTATGATATGTGAATGTAAATAGAAAAGATCTAGATTAATAAACTCTGGCAATTATGTGGATTACGGATAAATATAAAAAGATAATGATTAAAACATTTAGGGATTTTAGATTTCACCGGATTAATCATATTAAGTTTCATCAGTATAACAGTCAATGTTTGCTCCTATGTTGATAAAATGTTTCTATTAGTTGATTGCTATTCTTTCTCAAGTCATAACAACCTATCTCAATTAGCTAATTTTCTACCTTTTTATGAAAATCATAAACCAATCAAGATGCATCAAAATTAAGAAACCTGTAATGTTGAATAAGTTTCATGGGTATCTCTATCATCATGATCATCTTATGGTGATTAATCATCATCTGATTTGATTATCGCTCTTGGCCTCAAATTGAATCTCATGTCATGTTAATAGGGTTAAAATTCTTCCACAAGCATTAAAATCAGATTAAACACTCAATATAGATGATGAACAAACAAAGAAATGCATTAAATATAATGAAACCAAATAATCATTATCCGCTACATCGTTTCCCTAAATTAAAGTACTTAGCTCATAATGGAATCAAGGAAAGCAATACAAATTATCTTAAACATGATTAATAATGATAAATGATAGAAAAAGAACAAAGAAAGATAGGTCACATCTATGATGGTGTCAAAATAAGGTCTATACAAAATATTTGTGGTCATTATGCATTCATATCTATAATCGAGCCAACTTGTATTGATCAAGCTTTAAATGATGAAAATTGGATCATTGCAATGCAAGAAGAACTTAACCAGTTTGAAAGAAACAAAGTATGGGAATTAGTTCCAAAACCAAAGAATGTTGATGTAATTAGAACCAAATGGGTATTCAGAAACAAACTAGATAAGAGTGGATTATTTGTAAGAAACAAGGCATGATTATTTGCTAAGGGGTATTTCCAATAAGAGGGAATTGATTTTAAAGAATCATATGCCCTTGTAGCTAGGTTAGAAGCCATTAGAATGCTACTTCCCTTTGCATCCTATAAGAACTTCAAGTTATTTCAAATGAATGCAAAGAGTGCATTTCTAAATGGATATTTAAGTGAGGAAGTGTATGTAAACCAACCTCCTGGTTTCAAAAATGATGATCTACCTGATCATGTCTATAAGCTCACCAAAGCATTATATGGTTTAAGACAAGCTCCAAGAACTTGGTATAAAAGGTTGAGCAAATTCTTTAGTGATCATAAATTCAAAAGAGGAAAAGTTAATACTACCCTATTTATCAAAAATATTGACAAGGATGCCTTAATAGTTTAAATTTATGTGGACGATATTATATTTGTAGCTACTAATGATAATCTCTGTCAAGAATTCTCAAAGATCATACAAGCTGAATTTGAAATGAGTATGATAAGGGAATTAAACTACTTCCTTGGATTGCAAATCAAGCAAAGAGATCATGGAAACTACATTTGCTAATCCAAATATACTAGGGAAATGCTGAAGAAGTTCAAATGGAGGATATCAAGGTAGCAAGCACTCCAATGAGCACATCAACAAGACTAGACAAAGACGAAAAGGGTAAACTTGTAGATCGAAAGCAATATTGAAGTATGATTAGATCTCTTCTTTACCTTACTGCATCTAGACCAAATATTCTCTTTAGTGTAAGCACTAGATTTCAATCTAGTTCTAGAGGGTCTCATCTTATTAGAGTGAAATGAATTTTTAATTATATAGTCAACACACAAAATCTAGGACTCAATTATCCCAAGGGAACTGGTTTTGAACTCATCAGATATTCAGATGTTGACTTTGGGGAATAAAAAATTAATAGAAGAAGTACTAGTGGAACCTGTCAATTTCTAGAAAATGGTCTAGTATCATGGTTCTCTAAAAAACAAACTAATGTTATTCTCTCTATAGAAAAAGCTGAATATATAGTAGCTGGAAGTTGTTGCGCTCAATTGCTGTGGATGAAATAACAACTTATAGATTACGAACTAAACTATAGAGACATATCCATCAAATGTGACAATACTAGTGTCATATGCTTAACAAGAACCTTGTTTTACAATCAAGAACTAAGCATATAAAAATTAGGCACCACTTTATTAGAGATCATGTAGAAAAACATGATATATGTCTAGAATATATGCCCACTAATGCCCAACTTGCTGATATTTTTGCTAAGCCATTGTTATTAGACACTTTTTACAACATCAGAAGAGAACTGGGCATGACTAATGTAATCATCTAAGAATAAAATCTCTAATGTCTTCATGCCAGAAATTACAATGTTGAATATGCCTTCATGAGGCTATACTTCATCTCAGATGAAGTAAGTTACCTTCATAAAGTGCCCTACTCGCACTTTCTCTGAATTCTAATTTTTGAGGTTAAGTACACCTCATTTTTGTGCCAAAATAAATATACATGTTAAAACTCTATTTTTAGTGAGAGTTATTCTCCCTTTATTGGAAAATCACATCAAGTACCTCATATTGACCCCACATCAAGACTATTTTAACCCCTAACTAGCAATTCTTCTCTGCACCACAAAGATGAAGCACCTTAAGGAAGGGCATTTAGGAAGAAGATATGAAAGGCAGACCATCATATGGTGGAAATTAGAGCGTTCAAAGATGTCTCTTCACTTCTCTTGCTCAGACAATATTACTTCTGCTTACAACTTTACTCCAAGTCATCTCTACCAACAGAAATATTTCTCTTCAAGATGTGACTCTAAAGAATATAATTTATATCTCAGCCACTTTTCCCCTGGATCCAACTTCATCATTAGTTGGGGATCTTGAAAAGAGGGGAAAGGAGGCTCTAATAGCCTCATTATCATATCCCTCCCCTCTTCCCTTCCTTGAAACTTTGTATCTCGCTCACTGTGATACAAAGTTCTCCACCACCACCACCACCACCCCTTCTTGTTTGCAGTCTCAAATACAACCTCTCCTGATCTTTCCACATAGGCTGTGTTGTTTGTCTCCTTGTTTGTAGCTTTGTTTGTACTAAAATGCAATAAAATGGATCATCCCTTTCAAGCTACTTCTATTTGTGTGTGGTCTGCAAGTTTTACGTTTCTTTTTGCTTATGACAAAAATGGGGAGAAAAAATCTACAAATTATCTCAAAAAGGGGAATGCAAACATACATAATCTTTAAATAATTAGGGGGAGAATACTTATAAAATGAGTAAAGAAAAAATGGCAAGAGAAAATGGCAAATTGAGGAATCATTAAACTTTGCAACATGTTTAGACTGAATGCATTAAGGGGGAGATCATCTTCCATCAGATAATCTTTAATAAAGTTTTGTCATCATCAAAAAGGGGGACAATGTTGTTATAAATGCATAGTTTCAATGACAAACAAAACTCGATTAAAGATTACATACTAATGGTTGTTGCCAAGTTTTTACTATGCAGAATCAAGTTGCAGGTCTTATGAAAAATAAGCACAGAAAGCGTCTAGGCTTAGGTGAGTAAGGAAGCAAAAGATGAAGTGTCGTAACAGACAAAGCATGAATGAAAAGGATTTAGATATTTCCATTCATCTATTAAAAAGGAACATTGTATCTAATGGATGCAAAAGAAATGTGCATACAACAAACTTCATCATCATGAGCAAGCCACGGTTAATCCAATGGTTGTCTGTTGAGAATAGACAAAGGTAGAAATAAAGATCTTTAAGTAGAGTAGTGAAAACTTATATAGCAGAGCAAAGACTTCATCTATCATAAGTGAGCTAGTGATTGTTTGCTATGAATCGACAAAGCGAAGAAGCAAAGCTCATCCAGCAGAATAGAGAAATTTATCTAATGGAAGCAATGGCATTTGTTTATTCAACTAAGTTCATCTATTACTTACAATAGATTACCCAATAGATGAAGTTATGAAGAAAATCCATCTGTACCTCAATGCTTAGTCTGTCACTCATAATAGACAACCCATCAGACAAAGCAATGAAGGAAATTCATATGCTCTCCAAGACTTCATCTATTACTTATAATAAATAACCTAATAGATGGAGTATTGAAGAAACAAGTCTCCCATGCTTCAACAATTCATAGACAATTCATAAGATAGAGCACTAGAAAAGATATTTCAACAAACAACCCATCAGATGATGTGATAATATTTCAACGATTTGTCTACTACTTATAAAAGATAAACTGGAAGATGAAGGAACTTTGTTTGATGAACAGCTGGACAGATACCTCATTTGTCATAAGTAATGGACAAGCAATGAAAAAGTTGAATCGTTGGTCTTCATTCAACATTAATAACATCCTTTTTATATTGTTGAAAGAGTCAACCATTATAGCAATACCTCAATCAAAGCTTATTAAGAAACCAAAAATCATCTTCTCCAAGGTCAGCGTTGTAGGCATTCTAAATACAAGGATCAAGCAGAAGTTAAAAAATTCAAATACGTAAATCAGAATAATCCTCTGAAGCTCACATACCACCAACGGCTGGAATTCAAAGTAGCTATAAATGAAGCATTGTTGTAGTAGGAAGATAACAGAGCATTGAAGAAAATATTGAGAATCCTTCTTGAGAGCATTTACTGATTTGAGCCAAAACCTTCTGCTATCTTTTAAGAATCAAAATCCTTGCACTCAAACCTTCCTCAACTATCTTTGAAGGTTTTCAACTACCTTTTGGGGACGATCATTTACTTCTGCATTTAATCTTCAGAAAACCTTCTCCTATGCTTATTAAGAAATACCTATGCTTTAACTTTTGATATTCATTCATTATAAATCCATTAAGCTAGTGGTGGAGACTAGACTTAAGAAGAGCTGTGATTGTCTAAGTGTAGACAAGAGCTATATACGCCCTCTAGAGCTAGAATCTAGAAGAGTACTGGGAGCATTGTGTTTACGCCCCTAGAGCTAAAATATAGAAGAGTGCTAGGAGCACTATGTTTATGCCCCCTAGAGCTAGAATCTAGAATAGTATTCAGAACACTATAGATATGCCCCCTAAAGCTAGAATTTAAAAAAGTGTTGGAAGCACTGTTGTACTTCTACTATTGGGAATAGTGGAACACAAGGCACTAAGAGGACAGTGTTCTTGGAAGAGTAGAGTAGAGTATTTACTTAAAATACTATAAAAATCATTGTGCCTTACTTATTTGCACATTTGTTGATTGAGTGATTAAATGTTAAAGGGATGATTAATCCTAAAAGGGTTAAGCAATAATTTTTAAGTACCCAGTTCACCCCTCCCCTCTTGGGTTTTTTCCTAAACTTTAAGACCAACATTGTCATCGTCAAAAAGGGGGAGATTGTTAGGTTATTATGACTTTGATTATAATAAAACTTATATTAAAATGAAATAATATGTGTGCCTGAACTAATATATACATGACTATGACTTGATGATTATTATTGCAAAAATTTAACATTTGATAAGTGTTATTTAATAATGTGAAACATATGCATGATAATAAAAGTTTAAATCGTAATGACATACAATTGTATTTAATATATTGATGCATCTAATTCTTATTATTATATATGTTGAATTATATGATTCACATTATGCTTTATTGAGATATCATATATGTGCTTGAATAAAAATGAATGTTATCCTTACTCCATAACATGTGCAAATTACAAGGATTTTGTTAAAATGATACATATTTGAAAACTAACAATGTAGCAATTGAATAAAATTTCTAAGTGCAAAATTGTGATTAGCTACATTGAACATCTACTACATTCAAAGAAATTAACTTGCTAAAAAATATGAAGATCAAAGAAGAAGAGGAAGAAGAAAGAAGAGGCTTCAAACATGAGCTATAAGGAGCTTTCTCCGTTTGTAAAATAAATTGAGAAAAACTCCATAGACAAATGCAATGATAGAAATAGTTGAAGATGAAGGCCTGATCAAAGAGCTTAAACTACAAACTATCTTTTAGCTAAAGTTTGTCTGAGATAAAGTAGGAAGAAGTAATTCCATCAAGCACTCAGACAAATGTGGAAAGAAGAAAGGCAAAGAAATAGTCACCTAGACAACTATGCACAAAGGGAAGAGACTTTGTTTGATTAACAAAGCTAGATGAAAGGATTCATCCAAGGATAAGAAGGCAAGATGTAAAGACAAGGTAGAAGTAATTTTGCTTAAGCAAAGATAGACAAATCAAGAATGAAGTAAGCAAGCGGTTGCAAAGACAAACTCCATCAGTTGCTCGGATAAATGCAGAACAAGAAATTCAGCTTCATCTTTGGCATCAAAATTCATCCATAACTTATATAGACAAAGTAAAAGATGAAGTGAAAGCAGCATAGTGAGCACAGACAAAGCGACATCGACAAAGTAGACTTCAATGCACAAGTACATTCATCCGCAACTTACTATAGATGAATGTTGAACAACAGAACAACACCTTACTTCATCTAATCGAGTAAGACAAAGTTGAATTTGTTTGTAGACCAATTCGACTTTGTCTGTGGTGCTAGAATTCATCTACTACTTGCTACAAACAAATCACATTCACAAAGGATCGACTGACAAAAAAAATTCATGGGAGAATTCATTTGGGACTTATAACAGATAAATGTAGATAGAGAGAGGTCGTGATTTGTCCAAGGCTACATGAATTACATGACTTGCGTCAAAATAGCATCTATGCTCATATTCTTTCAGCATATAGATTTATATCAGTCATCATTTTTGGCAATAATCAGTGCTACAGGTTTTCTAACTATGACAAATCAAATGAGGAACATCTTTTGACATAGCTTATGTTCCTTTTTGAATGACATTGTAGTAGCTCGATACAGGACCTTAAACTTTATGCAAATCCTTCCACCCATGGCCAGGAGCTTAAACCTTCAGTTATCTATCCTTGAGTTTCAACCTTTATATTCTTAATGGTCATTCTCTTTACATCATGGGAAGATCCTTTTGTATAATTAGACTGTAAAAGATCTCATCTTCCCTTGTGCTTCATTATAGTACTTTTTAAAAGTGTATTATTTTCTGGCTATATTGAAAACCAGAGAGTTGGTGGTGATCTCTAGAAAATCATCAAATTTGCTGGTGATCTTAGAAACCAGTGAGTTTCCTAGTGAGCTTGTGAAAACTAGAAGAGTTTTGGGACTGCTATGTTTACACCCCTTAGAGATAGAATCTAGAAGAGTGTTGGGAACACTGTGTTTATGCCCCATAGATATGAAATTTAGAATAGTGAGAGGTACACTATGGTATTTCCATTATATAGGATATAGTGGAACCCAAGGCACAATGAGTGTGTGCTCTTGGAAGAGTGGATGTAGGGATGGGGTTCCCAAACCACTATAAAATTGTGTTGTTTGATTGTGTCTATTGGTTATCTTTATCCTTCATGCATGTTACTACTTTATTATTTATTTTACAACTCACCATACACAAGCACAAAAAGAGAAAAATGATTCAATAAGGGTTGAGCAATCAATTTTCATAAACCTAATTCACCCTTCCCCTCTTGGGTTAAGCCATACTATGGGGCTCTACAAAAGTTTCCTTTGTAAGTGAAAAAAATTGTGCATATGTAGGGTCAATTGAGCCTAGACTTGGAGTTAAGGAACTTGAGGACTTGTGCAAGTGCGGTGCCATGGTTCCTCAATAAGGTAAGTAGGATATTTTCTGATTGAATGTATGGTTGGATGGGGATAGTAATTATCCCGTTGTTTGTATATGGGCATATATGAATGGATGTGGATAGTGGATATCCCATGATTTTGTTTTATAGTTGATGTTTATTTGGTTTGTGTATGCATATGTGAAATGTTGGGGATAGTGAGTATCACTTGGGTTCAAATAATTGGTATTTCTTTTATGATATGAATATGTGATTACTAGGGATAGAAAGTATCCCTTTTGTTATAATGATCAGAATGTGTGAATTGATGGGAGAGGAAATATCCCATGATGGAGTGTGTGAATTGAAGGTATAGAAAATATCCCATGATGGTGCTAACGTATACTATATTTGTAAATGAGTGTATTGATGGAATGAGAAGAATTCCATGAAATCGTATATAGGTATGATAACTAAGTTGCTTTTGATATAATAGTTTCGTTGGTATACTATGTAATGCCAGGATGGCATTGATATGGGTTGGTATATTTTATGCCTACATGGCATAGTTATAATATGGTATGCCAGAATGGCACAGTTATGATGATGTGAAGTGCTTGCATGGCACTATTATGGTAGGAGGTGCCTAGAGGGGCCTAAACTTTATATATTAGACTTGAATTATGATATGTAATCATGACAGAATGGTGTAGAATATTATGTTAAAATAATGAGGACTTGAACCCCATGATATGATTGCATCATTATATTGATTTTAAACCTGCTGTTTTGATTAATTATCATTTTATTTAATGTGCCTACCTACTGAGTTTGGCAAGACTCGTGCCTTTTTATTCTTATTTTTAGCTGGTAGGTCAGGCAATGGAGCCCAACTGTGGGTTGGGGCTTGTAAGCAAGATTTGAAGATATTTTCTTTGTGATATGATGAAATGGAATTGTAGTGTATTTATATAATTGTAATTAAAAAAATTCAAATGATGTATAATGAGATGTATTAGCGTGTCATAGTGATAAACATTTTTGATATTGTGGAGGGATCTGTATAATTCCAGTTATGTTTATTGCCATAAGATGCGACTACGATTTTGGGCAGTTGTGGGTAAGTGGGTATTTGTGGGTGTGTGCTTTATGGTTTATGTCATTGCTTTATAATTATTGAAATTATAATTCTATACGATAAATAATTACATAGGTATAAATCTTTATATTTCAAGTTAGGTTCTATCGAATTTTTGACAGAATATTTTCCTTAAGAATGAAGATATTATAGAGTAATGTGAAAATCATAGGCCCCTAGGTAGGGTGTGACAATTTTTAGTTAGATTTCTACCGGTCCACACTATTTAAAGATACCCATGCTTTTGTTGTTGAATGTGATACGTGTCAAAGGATCGAAAACATTTCAAAAGGAAATGAAATGCCCTTGAAAAATATTTTGGAAGTCAAGCTTTTTGATGTATGGGGCATGGATTTCATGGGTCCATTTCCTTCCTCATACAACAATAAGTACATCCTTCTTGCATTGAATTATGTTTCAAAGTGGGTGGAGGCAGTGGATACTCGCACTAATGATGAGAAGGTAGTATTGAATTTTTTGCATAAACACATCTTAACAAGATTTGGAACTCCGAGAGCTATTGTCAGCAATGAAGGAAGCCACTTTTGCAACAAATAATTTGAAGCACTTCTATCAAAATACGGAGTCAAGCACAAAATAGCATTGTCCTATCATCCTCAAACAAATGGACAAGCAGAGATCTCTAATAGAGAGGTGAAGAGAATTCTTGAGAAAACAATGTAGACTTCCCGCAAAGGCTGGGCTAAGAAGCTAGATGATGCTCTGTGGGCATATCGGATTGCCTTCAAGACACCTATAGGAATGCAACCTTATAGTTTGGTCTCCTGGTGAATTGGAACATTGATCATACTGGGCGATGAAACAGTTGAATATGAGTATGGATGCTTCCAAGGAGGAAAGGCTTTTGTAACTCAATGAGATGGATGAGTTCCACAATGATGCATATGAGAATGCAAAAAAATTACAAGGAGTGGACCAAAGCATGGCATGACAAGTTCATTCAAAGAAAGGAATTTTCACCAGGCAAGAAAGTGTTACGATACAATTCTAGGCTTTAGTTATTTCCTGCAAAATTCAGATCAAAATGGTCAAGCCCATTCATAGTAATAAGAGTGTTTCCGTATGGCACTGTGGAAGTTCATCATGTTGAGAAAGGAACCTTCAAAGTTAATGGACAACACCTAAAGCCATACTATGAGGATGCTATTGATCACCTCAAGATGATTATCACTCAATTGTTCCTGATAGAGGAAGAGTCTGGCTGATGATTATAACTTTAGCGCTTCTTCGGAGGCAATCCAAGTTTCTGAACTTTCTTTTTATTTCAATTAGCATTAATTTAGCTATTAATTACCCGTTCAGTAGAATTAATTTTCTTAGTATTAGTTATAGTTAGTCATTCTCAAGTTTTAATCATGTCTTAATTAGTAGATTTGTCCCATGGTAATATGCATAAATCTTTGTTTTTCAAGTCGAGCACATAAAGTAAGGATCCAAGGAAACAAAGAACAGAAAGAAATTCTAGAAGCCAAGTGCCACAGCATCCAATTCAAGTGTCGTGGCATTCAAGTGTTGTGGCATTCAAGTGATACATCTAGCCACAGATCAACGGCATTCAAGTTCCACAGCATCCAATTCTAATGTCACAGCAATAGCCCATGACAACAAGGCTTCTAGCAAGAGAGTGCTGCAACACTCAATCAAGTGCTGCCACATCAACATCAACCATCTAAAGATCAAGTGTAATGGCAAACACTTCAAATGCTGAGGCATCCAACTAGTCTTCAAAAATTGAAAGGGTCATGCCTGCCCCCTTATGCAAACGGTCATCTTTCCTCTCATGACCCAAACACCCGTCAACTTTCACTCATGAATTGCCATTCCCTCCTAAAGATTTGAATCTCCAAACAATCTCAATATTACACTTTCTCCACTCTCTTACATACATTATTAATTCACCCCATAATAGCCTGAAAGTGTGAAAACGTGGGTTTCCAAACCAAGTGTGGAGTTTGTGAACTCAAATGGATTCCAGTACATCTTTTCTTACTTTAGTGTTATCTTAAATCATGTAATTGGTTGTTAATGGAGATTGAAAAGAGATGATTGGAAAATAGTTTGATGATTGAATGAAATGAAATTGTGCACATGCATGGTTATGACTTGATGCTTGTAGTTGTAAGAGGAAATTTTGTGTGCAATTGCTGCTTTCATTTGTGAGATAGGGGATAGTGTATTGAATGTATGCGTAGTGTAACTGGGTGTATGAAGTGAATTTGTTGCTTGAAGACTAATCAGTTGTTGCATTCTATGCATTTGATAAATGGCCCCAAAGAGACAACGAGCTAGCTCTTCCCAAAGTGCTTCAATTCAACTGATCTTTTTGAGTGCCAAAGTAGCCGAGAGATTCAGAAACTCCATTATCAAAAAGAAATGTATTCAACAGAGTAGTTTTCATAACCCAATAAGAGATATTAATAGATTCATCAAGGATAGGCATTGGGAAAACTTTGCCAAACAACCGAGTGCGGCCCTTATCATAGTTATCAAAGAGTTTTACTCAAATGCAAGGGAGCAAAAGAATCTAAAGGCATAATTGAGGGGTAAATGGATCTCTTTTAGCAGAACATCCATTAATCAAAGGTATCAACTTCCTGACTTAGACTTGGATTATTACTCAGAATTGAAGAATCAAGGCCTAGATTACGATGCAATAATCAACTTCCTTGCAAAGTCAGGCACTTAGTGGAAAAGATCAAACAATATGGTGATTAGCTTTCTGACATTGAAATTACACATAATAAGAAAGGTTTGAGATTATTTTATTTTTGCAAAGTTGATGCCTTCATATCATATCTTTGGAGTTTCAAGGGAGAGAGCTTTACTGAATTATGCCATACATAATGGCTTATCTATCAATGAGGGGAAAATCATTAAGACATCTATTTCTACTATGGCAAAGGTGTTGACACGTGCAGGAGGATTTTATCACCCATTGCTTATCTATAATCTATTTTTACATGCAGGAGTGGTGACCAGTCCATCAGAAGAAATTCAACACCCCAAATAGCCTATTACTCCAAAGATGATTAGGAGATTGCCCTAAACAAGGGTCTCCAGTGATGAGGAAGAAGACAATGCCCCAATGCATAATTTGCTAGGACCCAGCACATCACGCCCCAGCACTTCACAACCAAGCACATCTAGACAAGAAGGGAGACCACAATTTGTTGACTATGCTACTAAGATTTCAAACTTGCACAATGGTGTTCGACAGATGGCTAGCTCCATCAATAAATAGCTTGATTAGTTCTTTGCCAGATGGGAACAACAGTATGATTACCTGATGCAACTCCACACTACGCTGGCTTTAGCACTCCCCACCCAATTTGGGAGTTCAATTTAGCTTCCTCAATCTTCAGTCTATACCCCTTATTCACCAATGTATGTCCCTAAGATTCCTAATAAAGATGAAAGTGATACTGACGAGGATGATTGAGTTCATTCAAGGAAGTCCTTGCACTCAACTTTCTATTTTATATCGAGGACAATGTAGTTTTCAAGTTTGGGTGGGGTGGTTTCTTGTTTCTTGTTATGTTATTCACTATTTGAGGTTGTTGTTCCTAGTGTTGTTTTTTTTATTCAAATAAAAAGAGCATTGTTTAGGTTCAGTTGTATAAGATCAAAGATAAGAGTGTGATGCATTGAATATAACTTTTGGAAAATGAAAGATGCATGTTAGTCTATGTGCTTGACTTGAATAACTGTTCAACTTCACTTAAGATTCCTTATTCACTTGAACACATAGCCATGTTGTTTATTTAATTATGTACTGAGAAAAGGATTAGGCAACTGTGTGAACATGATTTAGTTAAAAAACTAGAACTTATTTTAATCATTGTTCAAAGAAAAACATTAATAACAAATCACTAAGATTATGATTCAGGCATTCTTTGATCAGTTTGAGCCTTTCAAGCTAACCTGGTACAATCATTGTCAATAGTGTCCCAAATTGAGCTTTAATTAAAGAATGACATATGCAAAGCATATGAAAGACCACCATTCAACTTTTCTTTTTTAGACTCATCATCTAAACTAATTGAGCCTAAAAGACCGTGTTTGACAAATTGAGAGACATAATTGATACTCATGGTTGTTAGAAAAGTATGAGAGAACAAAAGAAGATAAGTTTGGGGTTGTGAAAAGAAGAATGTCAAAACAAAGAAAAAGGGATGACAAAGAAAATAATAAATAAGGATTCATTTGTCAATTGGGGGGGATAACTTCCCAAGGAACTCAAAGAAAATAAGTTTGGGAGTGTGGTAGTAATATAGCCCACGTAAAAATATGTATTCAAATAAAGAGTTTAGTTACTTGTGATGAAAATATTTATCTTTATGTCTCCATTTTGTGAATCCTTTATCTTTCTCTTGTTGGCTAAACCTAAGGCTTCACTACAAGCTTAATAAAATCTATTGATTCTTGGTGAAGAGTTATTAAAATTATTGGAGAATGATGAGAAAGATGAGCTTATGGAGTAACATGACATGTTCTAACAATTATAAGAATCTATCTAAGTCATAAGTGAATGAATAACATTGGCTAAATTCTATACATGCACATGAGGAATCAAGAGTGAGATATAATAATGTTTGGGTTGAAATTCTAGATATACATTGCATTTTGATTTTTTTTATCAAGTTAAAAATGTTTTGTGTAAAATGATAGGTTCAGTTTTAGTCTAATTTGTTTGATTTTGTCTTGGTCAAGGAATAGCAAAAAGATAAGTTTGGGGGTGTTTGATAAGTGAAATTTATTCACTTATATAATGTCTTTTTAAGCTAACTTTTCGCTTGTTCCCTAGTCTTGTCTAGTTGATTTCTAGTGCTTTTGTTTATCTTCATTTCTAGGGACATGAATGTAGATATTGTGATGAAAACTTGGAAGACATGATAAGTGAATTATATTTACTTATATCTAGTATTGTACAAGCTTATTTACTTGTTAATCCTTGAGGATTTATAAGTTATTCATGCATTTTTATGTGTTTTTATAGGTGCCATGAATGGAGAAGAAATGGAGCTAAATCGAGGAATAAAAGTGCAACTTAAAGAGCGAATAAAGGGTGTAAGAAAAATGCATGAAAAGTAGGCAGCAAGACCAAGGTTGTGACCCCAACTATTCCAAGGCAATGTGGGCAATCAACAAGATCAAGGCTACAACCCCAACGCCAGTCCACAACTTCTGCTCCCTCTTTTGTTAAATATTTAAGGCAATGGGAAGAGGTATTTTAGGGGAATTTTGCTAGGGCTTCTAGGGGTCTTTTGCTAGGTTTCTTAGGGCTTGTTGGAGTGCATTTGGAGGGATTTGAAGAGAAGAAGATTGGGAGATTTTGAAGGTCAAGAGCAAGAGCAGATTCAAGGATTGGAAGTCAAGCTGAAAGGGGAAGATCTTAAGTTTTCTTTAGTTCAATTACTTTCTTTCTTTGTATCTTGGATTTTATTTTGGGGATTTAAACTCTGATGATGTTAATTGATTGACTTATGCTCCATCATGAGTAGCTAATCTTCCCATTTTAGATGGGAGATGGATTTTATATGGATTTCATGGATTAATTGATGAATGGCCTGTTTTATCATGCAACTGGTTTATTTGTGATGTTTGGTGTTTAATGCCTTTAATTGGTTGGCTATGTGTTGAATGATAATGTATTTAGGGTTTGAAACTCTAGAAAGGTAACCCTAAATAGGATATCGGCATCACAACATGAATTCTTAGATAACTCAAGAGAGCTTCTAGGCTTTATGAAATCATTCCAGAGAATCCTTGATTTTAATGCATTCCTATTGTTCTAATTTTTATAGGGACATCAAAATTATAATGTTAGGAATAGATACTTGGCTTGGCACTTGGAAGAGGGAGTGAGTGTTGTTGCATTCTCGAATTATAAACTAATGTAGTGATTAATCTGTAATACATTGAGGACACCATGAATGAAGCATAAATGAAATCAATCCTCTAGAATTTTCTTACCTTGATCTATTCTATTTAAAGGTTGCCATTTTCATTTGTTATTCAATTCTTATCTTTTAGTCATCAAAATAAAGTTAGAATTATTCAGAGCAAAAGCTGGTGATTAATTAAAATACACAATCCCGTGCAATTTCGGTTAAATTTGTAGCAAACAAGTTTTATGCGTCATTGCTGGGGTATTAATATTATTTTGATTATTCATTAATATTGCAGAAAGATAATCCTAGCTTTAATGTGGATTTTGTGCTTTTCTTTTGCTATATTTATAGTTATTTTTTCTTTTATTGTACTTATTTAAATTCTTCAGCTCTCTGTATTGTATGCCAAATCGTAGAGATTCTAATCTAATATCATTTGATCCAGAAATTGAGAGAACTCTATGAGACATCCAGAGAACACAGTGAGCTACACCAAGCGCAATGGCAAAACTAGAGTAAAATGAGCAGTTAATTCTGAATCAACATGCAAATCACAATCCACAAAGGCCAATAAGGGACTATTCCAGGCCAACGGTTAATGAGAACTAGTCACTCATCCAACCATCAATGCAAATAACTTTGAATTGAATCCAACGTTGATCAACATGGTTTGGCAGAATTAATTTGGTGGATCACTAAGTGAAGACCCTAACATCCATCTAGCTATGTTCCATGAGATCAGTGACACTGTGAAGATGAACAGAGTGCCAGATGATGCCATTTGATTGAGGCTTTTTCCATTCTCACTAAGTGATAAGGTGAGAGGCTAGATGTAGAGTTTGCAACTAAGGAGCATAACGACATGGAACCAGATGATGGAGAAATTTCTGGCAAAATTCTTCCCTCTGGCCAAGACAGCTCAATTGCAAAGTAAGATTAGCCAATTCAAACAAATGGATTTTGAGCAACTTTATGAGTGCTGGAAGAGATTTAAGGATCTACTTCGAAGATGCTGGCAACACGGTTTTCTAAATTGGCTACGGATCTAGTTGTTCTATAATGGGTTGAACAGCCAAATAAGAACCATAGTTGATGCTACATTTAGAGGCTCTCTAATGGCAAAGACTACAACTGACACATATTCATTGTTGAAAGACATGAATTACAATACATTTTAGTGGCTGAATGAGAGGCACACGATGAGGAAAGTTGTAGGTTGTCTTGAGGTGGACCAGATTAGAACTCTGGCTACACAGATTTCATACTTGATACACCAACTTGCCATAGCAAATTCTGCCTCAAAAGCAGTGTCTACTGTAGGAGAGCCCTCTTCTTCTCTACCAATTGAGGCATTTATAGTTGCAAATCCAAGTAGAAAACAAGTATAGTATGTCAACTACAAGGGCTATAACAACTTCATGGGGAACAACAAGCAGAACCAACATTATTCTGAAAGTTGGAGGAATCAGGATAAACTTCATGATGGAAATACAAAGAACATAATGAACCATCCTTCTAGGTTTCAACCTCCACACCAAATTAGAAGAAGCCATCTCTCGATGACCTCATGAGAACTTTTGTGAATGAGAGTCAGGCAAGGTTCTTTAGCAATGAAGCAAGACTTGATAACATTGAAACAACAAAGGGCAACATTAATGCTTCTACCATGTCTTTGGAGATGTAGATTGGGTAGATTATAAGCTCTTCTAATAGATTAAATAGAGTTAATTTTCCAAGCAACATGGAGAAGAACCCAAGGGAGTACTGCAATGCCATAACTTTAAGGAGGGGAAGAGAACTTGAACCACTAAGGATGCAAAGAGAGCCACAACCCTTCTCAGAGGTAGGAAACTAGGATGTAGCTCAAGGAGAGAGAGCAGGAAGCAAAGCAAAAGGAACCAAAAAGGGAGGATCAAATTTCCTGACAATCCTCCCATCTTGAAACCCAAACTCTTTTTCCTGCAAAGACTTCAGAAAAAGAAGATAGATGAATAGTTTAGTAAGTTTCTTGATATCTTTAAGAAATTCAGATAAATATTCCTTTTTGTGGAAGCTCTAGAGTAGATGCCCAACTATGCCAAGTTCATGAAAGAGATTATGTCTAAGAAGCAAAAGTTGGAGGAAAATGAGATAGTGAAGCTGACAGAGGAATGCAATGCAATTTTGCAAAGGAAGCTCCCTCAAAAACTAAAGGACCCAGGGCATTTCACTATTCCTTACACCATTGGATATTCCTCTTTTCATAAGGCGTTATGTGATTTAGGTGCTTCTATTAACTTAATGCCTCTGTCATTTTTTAGGAAACTCAGACTAGGAAAGGTGAAGCCTATGAACATTACACTATAGCTGGCATATAGGTCTTTGACTTATCCTTGGGTCATTGAAGACATATTGGTAAAAAGGTGGACAAGTTCATCTTTCTGGTGGATTTTAATGTGCTAGAAATGGAAGAAGATAATGAAGTGCCTATGATTTTTGGAAGTCCATTTTAAGCAATAGGAAGGGCACTCATTGATGGACAGCATGATAAGTTAACCTTACGAGTCAATGACAATGAGGTAACATTTAATATTTATAGTTCTTTAGATTGTCGAGTTGAAAAGCATACATGCAAAAGGGTAAAGGTTCTGCATTTAGTTGTTACTAATGAAAATGTTTAGGAACCCTTGAAAAATTGTGCTGCAGATGCTATTAACCAGGATTTGAGAGGTTTGAAGAAGGTCATGAACCATGTTTTGGTAGGGGATGCACTACAATAAGAGACGCAAGGAGAATCATCAAAAGAAGGAGAAAATAAAAATAAATCATAATTTGTGTAGATTATCAAAGAGTATTGTAAGGATGATAAAGAGGCTAGCAAGATTAAAGCCAATTCAGATGGTGTAGAGAAACTCAAAGAAGAATATGTAGCCATAGAAGGATTCAAGCTCCAACTGGCCTCATCAATTACTACACTACAAAAATTTGAATGGAAATGAAGGTCTCCAAAATTCCACAATGCAAATTTTGACATGAATAATACTCTTCATGTGATGAATGAACTAGAACACTGAAAAGCAAAAGTCAACCTCAAAGACAATGGGTGAAGAAGGAAACAATCAAGCTAACGACTATAACTTAGAACTACCTCTGATCCCTTCTCTCTTAGGATCTTTTTTCTTTTTGATTTTGCTTTGATTTATCATTTTGCTTAGTTACTTTATGGCTTTCTTGATATTAGGTGACCCCTCCAAAAAGCTAAATACAACATAAAAAGCAACCTTCGTCCACCATCATGGGAGCACATTCTCTCTAAAGGGAGATTCTTTCCCCCTAATTCATTATATTAACATTGATTATTTTTATTTGGGGGGGTGTTATGTGTTTTGTTAATATTTGTATTTTGTTCTCCAGTTTTTGTGTTTGGTTGTCCAATTTTTGTGTTTTGTGTGCAAAAAGAAATTTCTTTTTTTAAGCAATGATTAAAGTTCTTATAAGAGACCAATGATGTGAACTGAATGTTTCAACAATGGCTTGGGAAGAAAATGAAGGATGTCAACATATTCTATGTGCTTGACTGGAATGCTTGTCTAATTTTCTCTAGATTCCTTATACATTTGATCACATAGACATTTCTTTTTAAATTATTGAGTACTTAACATTATTTTAGGTGACTAAGTATGCATAGCTTAGGTTAAACTCTAGAATTCACTACAATTATTGGTTGAGATGAACATTAGATGACATAAAAGAAAATAATGAATAAAAACTCATCATTCATATGGGGGGATCACATCTCCATGAACTAGGGAAAAAATAAGTTTTGGTTTGTGGTAGTAATATAGCCCAAACTTTAGGGGAATTACATTTTAAAAATACAAAAGAAGATAATTTTGAAGGAGGTGATAGTACTACAACCCACAAAAAGGGAAACAACAAGAATAAAGATCAAAGAAAGAAAGTAAAATATCATATGCTTATCAATTATAATCACTCTTAATTTGTGAATTCTTAGGGTTTGCATTGAATATGTTTTTCCTAGTTTCATAAATTAATCTAAGCATGAAGTGATTTAATTTGGAATGGCTATAACTCTTTGCACATGCACCAAGGAATTTAAGGTAGAAACGATGAGGTTCAGGTTGGAATTCTAGACATGAATGACATTTCAATGTTTCCTTCAAAGCTATTTTGATCTTCTTAAGGTCTTTGGATAATGAACTTGATCAATGTTGTTGTGTTCATGTTTATTCTAGAAGTTTGTTCTTTATGATTTGCTCGAGGATGAGCAAATAAGTAAGTTTAGAGGTATTTGATAAATAAATTATATTCACTTATATCTAGTATTGCACAAGCTTATTTACTTGTTAATCCTTGAGAATTTATTAGTTATTCATGTGTTTCATGTATTTTTATAGGTGCCATGAATAGGCAAGAAATGGAACTAAATCAACGATTAAAAGTGCAACTCAAAGAGGGAACAAAGGGTTAAGAAAAATGCATGAAAAGTAGGTAGCAAGACCAGGGCCATGAACCCCACCTCTTCCAAGGCAATGTGGGCAATCAGCCAAATCGGGGTCAGGGCCCCAACGCCAGTCCGCAACTTCTGCTCCCTCTTTTGTTGAATATTTAAGGCAATGTAAAGAGGGATTTTAGGGGAATTTTATTAGGGTTTCTAGGGGTCTTTTGCTAGGTTTCTTAGGGCTTGTTGGAGTGCTTTTGGATGGCTTTTGATGAGAAGAAGATTGGGGTTTTTGAAGATCAAGAGCAAGAGCAGATTGAAGGATTGGAAGTCAAGTTGAAAGGGGAAGATCTTAACTTTTCTTTATTTCAATTACTTTCTTTCTTTATAACTTAGATTTTATTTTGGGGTTTTAAACTCTAATTATGTTAAATGATTATTTGATTAATTTATGCTCTATCATGTGTAGGACATCCTGAGTAGGTAATCTTCCCATTCTAGAGGGAAGTTAGATTTTATGTGGATTTCATGGATTAATCAATGAATGGCTTGACTTACTTACAATTGGTTTATTTTTTATATTTGGTATTTAATGCCTTGAATTGATTGGCCATCTATTGAATGATAATGTATTTAGGGTTTGAGACTTGGGAGAGGAAACCCCGAATAGGATCTAGGCATCACAACGTAAATTCGTATATGACTTGGGAGAGCTTCTAGAATTTATGAAATTACTCTAGAGAATCCTAGATTTTAATTCATTCCCAATGTTCTGATTTTTATAGGGATATCAAAATTAGAATGTTAGGAATAGATACTTGACTTGGCACTTAGGAGAGGGAGTTGAGTGTTGTTGCATTCTCAATTTATTAACCAATGCAATGATCAATCAATAATACGTTGAGAACATGATGAATGAAGCATAAATGAAATCAATCCTCTAGAGTTTTCATACCTTGATCTATTCTATTCAAAGCCTGACCATTTTATTTGTTATTCAATTCTTATTTTAAGTCATCCATATAAAGTTAGAATTATTCAGAAAAATAGCTAGTGATTAATTGAAATACATAATCCTGTGGAGATGACACCTTCTCATCACTATATTAAAAAACTTATCACCATGCATTTGTAATTAAATTTGCAGTGAACAAGACATTAATGAGGAAAAGGAGCAAAACAATGGAGTTTAGATGATGAAAAAGTTCTTGGAAAATGAAGAACAAGAGTGGAAGCATCTAAATACAGTGACATTCAATTTGAATGCCGCGACACTCAACCAAGGAGGAGACAGCATGAAGATGCCATGATATCCAGACTAGATGTCGCGAGACTCAATGGGATGTTTCAACCAAAGCATGGCAACTAGGGATTTAATGTCACAACATCCAAACCCAATGTCGCGACATTCAAAGAGGAATTTTCAGATGGCAATTAGCAAACAACAATTGACACTGCGAGATTTGAAAGTGCAACAACAACCTGTTTTTGGAAATTTATTTTATTATGTGTAAAACCTGTTTAAGCTACGGAAAATTTGTTTAACTCTAATTAGGAGGGATATAAATAGAGGGTTAACACTATCACACCATGCCTAGAAGCCTATGCATTTTACCATTACCCTATCAATTGTCTAGTTTTACAAGAAATATTCTGCCAAAATCCGGCAGCTGAATTATATTGATCTAACTTGTACATTAAAAAATCATATAACATCTTAATTTTCATAATTATAAAGTAATGACAAAAATTCCAAAACACAGACATCTACCTAGAACCGTAATTGCCCCGTGATGGCATAATTATAATGACAAACCCAATCTATAATATCATCAATTTTTATCTAATTGACATGCAATTAATTTTCATTATACATCCTGGAATCTTTTAAATACACTTATACATACACATATGGGATTTTAATCCCAATTTATCATACCACAAAAATATCTTCAATCTTTGCTTACACGCCCAACCCACATGTGGGCTCCATAACTTGACCTACCAACTAAAAATAAGAATAAGAAGGCATGAGTCCAGGAAAACTCAGTAAGAAGGATAAATAGCAAACAATAATCAATAATTTAATGAAATAACATATTCCAATTCATAGCATCCAAAAAATCATATTCACTATACAAGCAAATCCATGACATAACAAACTTCCTGATAATACACTTGCATCTCATCCTAAGATGTAAACCAAAACATACATAATTTTCTCATTTATAATCATAATAAATCAACCATTATTCAATAAATTTCAGGGATGTTAACTATCCCTCATCACTCCATACACTCATAAGAATCATGGAATAATTTCTATCCCCATTCATCCATGCATAATCAAAAAAGAATTAGGGAATACAGAATAATCTCATCAGTCCATACCTACACAATAACTTATCCAATCCTACCAATCATGGGACATTCATTATTCCATCACCTTCACATAATCACAATCACACAATAGACAAATATCATTCCATTCATAATCATGGGATACTCACAATCCCCATTACTCACACATACATAGATACAAAACTTATGGGATATTTATTATCCCCATCCATTCATACATGCTTGTGCAAAACATGGGATATCCTTTATCGCCATCCAACAAAGCATCCAGAGAAGGAAGGACTTACCTCAATGGAGTTTATTTCATCATCTTTATGTTCCCTAATTTGGTTTCCCATCCGTATATCATTGGCCCTACACAAATAATGTTCAATCTTTATATGTTTCCCACTAGCACATTCCATCATACATGTAACATACATAAGTTAACTTCCATAATGATATAGTAGCTTTACCTACATTCTTAACATTATACAATTTACTTTCAACATGATTAATATCAAAGCACTTTATTTAACAACTAATGATGCCTTAAAATACCCTAATCCCTCATCTCATTCCATTTGAGTCTTAGGGTTGCAATTAAACTCTTGTTATAGATGATTTCCTACTCATTGAGGCATTTTGTTGAACATTTCATAGGCATCTTTTAAATTAAAACATTCCATTAAAACATAACAAGGGAATTTCATTTCCATCAATACCCATCCATCATACAACATCATTAATTTGAAATTAACTATTGGAACAAGTCAATTATGCCTTCATTTAATGCATCAAACACCCTGCACAAAAATCCCCTTTCTAATAGTTACTTAGGTTCCCATATAGAAACTTATTAGATCTCCATGACCAATTCACTTCAAAGCATTACAATCAATAAGTTATTCATTTCCCCCTACAAAAATTACACATAAATCAAGCATTTCCCCCCGAATTCCTCTACACACAAAACCCTAAATCTGTAGAAACACAATTTAAATTGGGAAAAACTCTACTAACCATGAATTTTGTGAATGGCTTTCTTCCCAAATGAAGAATCAACCCCAAAACGTCAAGCATCTACCATGGGTTATAGCCACCATGACTTTTCTTCCTTCCTCCAGTGTCCAAAGGGTTGTAACTTGGGTTTAAAGGCATGAATCCTAGCTTCCATGCTTAACCACAATGACTTTCTAGCAAAGAGGGGCAAAAATCAATGTCTAGGGTGATGGATTTCAAGGCTAGGGCATGGGGAAGTAGGAAAAAAGGAACAAAATGAAAAATGGAATAGAATGGGTTTTTGAAAAAAGCACCCCACCAATCTCCTCCCAACCAGCATTGCGACATCGAATTTGGGCACTGACCATGTTGAACACCACCCTCCTTCCCTTTCTTGATTTAGCACCGTAGTGCTGGTTTTGCCGCTATGGCGCCCATGCCGCTACCCCTTGGTTTCTTCCCTTTTTGCTTTATTTCTCCACTTGGCTTCAATCCTTTTTCCTCCTACTTTTAAATCATGACATTTTCCACTTCAATTTAATATTAAAATACATGTTTAGTCCCATTTTGTACATCATGAAAATTCATGAAATTTCCCTCACATAAGTTTAGATTATGTCCAAATACATGGGTTCTTAATCATTCTCATTATATAACAACTTCCTTCAACATTTCACCATTTATTCTTATACATAATAAAGCAAAATTTTCCTCACCTTGATTCATTCCCATTGATAATTAGCAAGAAACAATTGTAATGTACTCAATCACATAATTACCCAAAAATTAACAACCTAGGTGTTATAGACCAACCCCTTAAAAAAAGCTTCATCCTCGAAACTTTAAGCATTGATCTCATACTATTAATTTATTCATGCAAACTATTGTGCACTTTGCAGATCCGTATCCTCATGATACACCGCGCAAGTTTTAGCTCTCTAATCATATATTCTAATCATTCAAGAAATGTTTACTTTCACTTGCAATAACATGTACAACATTCCTCATCTACAATGTTTATAGTCAAGTCAAATGAGTTAAAAAAACATAAGAGGTGTGGAAAATCCTTTTCCAAAGTTTCAATAATGTTTCAACAACATTCATATTCTATGCTACTTTTAGAACATACCAGGATGTCGGTGCTATAAACACATCAAGTGAAATGGCAACAAAGCTCTCCTTTTGGGTCATTGAAATTTTCATTACTTCCCCCATTAACATATCGAATATTTAAATACCAACTAGATTCATCATTTCTCAGATCATTCAACCAAAATATGCAATTTACCTTGGCTTCACACATTAGCAACCCACTCATATTAAGGATAGCATCAACCATTCCAAGAAATCATTAAAATGTTTTATTCTAATTATCATGGGCACAAACTTTATTCATAAAACTAAAAAAACTTTATTCATAGTAAATATAAGCACACATGCCCTCACAATCACCCAAGCCATGAAAATTTATCCCTTTACTCATGCTCTTTCCAATTATACACAAATATACATATGGGAGACTTATCACTCTAGGGTACATACTCCTAATACACATGCAATTATAACACTTTTCATATGATTGTAATTCAGGCTCATACATAGCCTCCCATCCCTAGACTCGGATGTACTTGCCTATATGCATACCACCCCCATACTGGGATGTAGCTGCTTATGCCTGTAAACAAAGTTTCATACTCTGCCTTACCATTAATCGATCGATCTCATCATCAAGTCATTTTCATTTACAAACATTTCTCTACATACATTGTCATCAACCCTTCATTCTCATTAATATCCTTCATTTACATTCTCACAAGTTACTATCATTGCTGCTAAAATTACACTTACAAATAATGTATTTTATAGGTATCACATTATTTTATGTCACCACAAGCATAGCCATTCATGCAAGCAAAGGCATATCCATTCATGCCACAAAAGGCTTATGCTAGCAAGGGTATATTTTTACCAATCTCATTATCCATTCATTCCAATCCAAACATGTTTTGCAATTACGTTGTTAACAGTAACTCAATCCCTTTGAACTATCTACATTATTTACACTTTGATCAAGGATTCACATTTATCATCATCAATATATCATCCTTATGTACACATATTCCACATCACATTTTCGCAAATCACAACCAATCCAATTATAATATCACATGGCATGCCTTTCAAATACATCCAGGCACCACACGGGTGTTATGTCATATTTGGATCACAGGTGCACTTCATATCCATGCTACTAAATGTCGTAAAGTATACATGCCTTTCAAGCATATTGACACCCCCTGGGTGCCATATCATATCGTAACTATGTCATCCCGGTAGGATGACACCCCACAGGAGTCTATTATATTAGTGCCATCTAGGCATATCATTTTGCATCTATGTTATGCACAACATGTTCGTGCCAACAAGGGCATAATGCTAACAAAGGCATATCCATAACACTTTCATGCCTGCAAGGGCACAAAGTCACCAAAGGCATATTCATACCATTTTCAGGCCGGCAAGGGCATAATGCCCCCAAAGGCATATCCATCCCATGTTTGTGCTTGCAAGAGCACAATGCCACCAAAGGCATATTCATATCACTTGCACACCGACAAGGGCATATCCACATTATTTGTAAATTAGAAAGGGAATATCCATATCACTTGTATGATGACAAGGGCATCTATTCCTTTTTTATGCCGATAAGGGCATATCCAAAACATTTGTATGCCGACAAGGGCATATCCATACCATGTTCATAAAAATCACAATCACTACATGCAAGCACTTAATTACTTTCTTACCTCCATTCATCGAAACATCCCCCATCTCACATTGTACTATGACATATCACCTAAATCAATCCATTCCATCATGTTTATCATGATTCATGACTCATGATGGCATGCCATGTAATACACTAGCAATAGCATTTCAATTAAATAACTAGTGAAAGACAAATCATTTAAAGCCATTTTATAGAAATACATAACTACATCATTTCAATCCACCATGCAATACAACAAATGTCATTTAACAAAGTCATTCATCATGGACACATAAAAATTCACAATTTTATCATTCTAAAACACAATGCTGTTCAATCACATCTTTCACCCAACTCGATGTAATACAATCCACATACTCAAGATATAATACAGATTCCTATTTAATTTGACACACCAATATACTGGGTACACAAGCTCAAAAGCAACATTCTTTTTTCATGTTAGCATTATCATATCCATTTATAAATATCATGCTCAGATCCATCAAATTTCAAGTTTTATGACAATGCAATATGTGCCCATGCCCAAATGCATACTTCCTCATTACTAACATATTAATATTCACCATGACTAGACATATTTTCCAATCATATAGTCATTAGCAAGTCATCCTTACTAAGATACATTCATCATCAACATATTTATGATGAGGACACACTAGGGATAACAACATCCTTACATTCGTCTTTTAAAACCCTTAAGATAACATTCTCCCCTTCTTGTGGGTTCACCAATTTATATTAAGCATGTCATTTCCTCTTTCCTACTAGTAATCATTGCCATCATGGTTCTGGGACTCATCACATACCCTACTATCCTAGTATCAGAGAAACACAGCTTTGATACCATTCTGTCGAATCCCGCTTATGGGCCTATGTGTTTTACCTTTACCCTATAAATTGCTCATTTTTACAAGAAATATTCAGCCAAAATCTGGAAAAGTCTACTATGAATTATGTGGATCTAACTTGGACATTCAAAAATCATATAACATTATCATTTTTGTAAAAATAAAGTAGTGTCATAAGCTCCAAAACACACACATCTGCCCATAAAACATACCCACAGCTACCCAAAACCATAGTTGCCTCATGATGGCAATAAACATAACTGTAATAATAAACCCAATCTACAATATCATGAATTTTCATCTCATTGACATGCAATTAATTTTTACTATATATCCTGGAATCTTTTAAATACACATATGGGATTCCAATCCCAATTTATCATACCACAAAAATATCTTAAATCTTTGCTTACATGCCCAACCCAAATTTGAACACCATAACTTGACCTGCCAGCTAAAAATAAGAATAAAAAGGCATGAGTCTGGGAAAACTCAGAAAGTAGGCTAAATAGCAAATAATAATCAATAATTTAATGAAATAATATATTCCAATTCATAACATCCGTAAAATCATATTCACTATATAGGGAAATCCATGACATAATGAACTTCCTAATAATATACTCTCATCTCATCCTGAGATGTAAATAAAAACATATATAATTTTCTTATTTATAATCACAATAAATCAACCATTATTAAATAATTTATGGGTTGTTCACTATCCCTCAGCACTCCATACACTCATAAGAATCATGAGATAAATTCTATCCCGATTCATCCATGCTTAATCGAGAAAGAATTAGGGAATACACAATAATCTCATTAGTCCACACCTACACAATAATTTATCCAATCCTAACAATCATGGGACATTCATTATCCCATCGCCTTCACACAGTCACATTCAAACAATAGACGAATATCATTCCTTTCATAACCATGGGATACTCGCTATCCACATTACTCACACATAGATAAATAAAGAAAACTTATGGGATATTCATTATCCCCACCCATTCATACATGCCCATGCAAAACATGGAATATCCACTATCCCCATCTAGCAAAGCTGTCATAGAAGGAAGGAATTGCCTACTTACCTCAGTGGAGTTTATTCACCATCTTTCCATTCCCTTATTTGGTTTCCCGTCCATATATCAACAGCCCTACACAAATAATGACTCAATCTTTATATGTTTCCCAATAGCACATTCCATTATACATGTAATATACATAAGCTAACTATCAATTTCCATAATGATATAGTAGATTTACCTACATTCTTAATATTATATATTTCACTTTCAGCATGATTAATATAAAAACACTTTATTTAACAACTAGTGATGCCTTAAAATACCCTAATTCCTCATCTCATTCCAATTGAGTCTTAGGGTTGTAATCAAACTCTTGTTATACATGATTTCCTACTCATTGAGGTATTTTGTTCAACATTTCATAGGCATCTTTTGAATTATAACATTCCATTAAAACATATAATGGGAATTTCATTTCCATCAATGCCCATCCATGATACAACACCATTAATATGAAATTAACTATTGGAATAAGTCAATTATGCCTTTATTTCATGAATCAAACACCCTGCACTAAAACACAAAAATCCCCTTTCGAACAGTTACTTAGGTTCCTATATAGCAACCTAACCAAATCTCCATGAACAATTCATTTCAAAGTATTACAATCATCAAGTTATTCATTCTTTCCCATAATAATTACACATAAATCAAGCATTTTCCCAAAATTCCACTATTTGCAAAACCATAAATCAATAGAAACATAATTTGAATTGGGAAAAACTCTACTTACCATGAATTTCATGGATGGCTTTCTTCCTAGATGAAGAATCAACCCCAAAACATCAAGCATCACCATGGGTTGTAGCCACCAAGACTTTCCTTCCTTCCTCCACCATCCAAATGGTTGGAACTTTAGTTTAAAGGCATGAATCCTAGCATGCATAACCACAGTGACTTTCTAGCAAATAAGGGCAAAAATCAATGTCTTGAGGGATGGGTTTCAAGGCTAGGTCATGGGGTAGAAGGAAAAATGGAACAGAATGAAAAATAAAGCAGAATGGGCTTTAAAAAAAACACCCTACCAACCTACCGCCTACCGGCTACACAACGGCCACATTACTTGACGCATCCTCCTTCTCTTTCATGATCTGACACAATTGCATTGTTTGGCTATTGTGACCCCCATGTCGCTGCCCCTTAGTTTCTTCCCTTTTTGCTTTATTTCTCCACTTGGCTTCAACCCTTTTTCCTCCTACTTTTAAATCATGACATTTTCCACATAAATTTAATATTAAAATACATGTTTTATCCCCTTTATACATCATGAAAATACAAAAAATTTCCCTCACATAAGTCTAGATTATGTCCAAATACATGGTCTCTTAATCATTCTCATTATATAAAAACTTTCTTAAAAAATTTCACTATTCATTCTTATATATAATAGAGAAAAAATTTTCTCACCTCAATTCATTCCCATTGATAATTAGCAAGAAACATTTGCAATGTACTCAAACATATAATTACCCAAAAATTAACACCTTGGGTGTTATAAACACGTCCATGAAAGGGCTTTTTTTTGGTAAGAAGACTATGGTGAACAAGGGAGAAAGCTAAGCGTGCTGCTTGGAGGACTTCTTCTACTATTCTTTCTAGTTCTTTTTCAATTATTCTCTTTTGGAATTTTGTTTAAGACATTTTTGTGATTTATTTGATTTCATCATGAGATAAATACTTTATTCTAGGAGCAAGATATAGTTGGATTATGAATATTTGATTTTATCCTTTTTCATTCAATTCTTTGTTTATTCATTATCTATGTTGAGTGTTCCATTTGACTTTAATGCTTGTGAAAGCGTCCTGGTCCTTTTGTCATGATTTTTGATTCAGTTTAAGTCTAAGAATCAATAATTAAGTTAGATCATGATTAAACACCATAAGATTGTCATGATGATAGAAATATCCATGAGGCTTATGTAGCACTATGAATTTCTTAATCTTAATGCATCTTGGTTAGTTCAGAATTTTCACAAAGATGTAGGAAATTTGTTAGCTGGGATAGGTTGTCATGACTTGAAAAAGAATAACAATTATAAAAGTGAAATTTGTTATTAACATAGGAATAAACATTGATTGGTTAAATTGGATCAAAACTAAACAGGAATAATCTGGTGAAATCATAACCCATAGATGCCTTAGCCATTGATTTTCTATCAATTCACATCCCACATTCTTGTGAGAATCCATTTCACTTAGATTTCTCTTCTTCTCCATTTTTTCATTAGATTTAGTTCTTTCAAACAAAATTTAGAGTTGGAATAGTTGGTAATTGGTAAACTTAGTCCTCATGGCAATAATCTCTTACTTCTACTTTATTCCTTATTAACGACACCTCCACTTGCATTGGAAAATCTGCAACAGCCATAAGAATTCTATTGGCATTTGCATTTTACATGAATTTTAAATTTTACTAGATGGATATCAAATCTGTATTTTTGAATAGTTTCATTAATGAAAACGTTTATGTAGAACAACCCCCTACGTTTGAAGATCCTCATGATCCCAACTATGTCTTCCAACTCAAGAAAGTCCTCTATGGATTGAAGCAGGCTATTGGAGCATGGTATGAGAGGCTAAGTAGATTTTTGATTGAGAAAGAATTCTCAAGGGGTAAAGTAGATGCCACATTCTTCATTAAGCATGCTATGAACAATATTCTTATTGTGCAAATCTACATTGATGACATTATATTTGGGGCTACTAACGAAAATCATTGTCAAGAGTTTTCTAAGTTGATGTAGGGAGAATTTGAAATGACTTTGGTGAGAGAATTGAACTTTTTTTTGGGACTGCAAGTGAAACAGACAAAAGAAGGAATCTTCATTTGCCAAACTAAATATGAAAAGGAACTGCTAAAGAAATTCGATATTCAAGATGGAAGAAGGTATGGAACTCCAATGAGCACCTCCATTAAATTTAACAAGGATGAAAAAGGTAAATCTGTTTACCAAAAACTTTATAGAAGTATAATTAGATCTCTATTGTATCTTACTGCTAGTAGGCCAAATATTATGTTTAATGTATGTATGTGTGTTAGATTCCAGTAAGATCCTAGAGAATCACATCTTATTGCTATCAAAAGAATCTTTAAATACCTCTTAGACACTCCAAACCTTGGTTTATGATATCCAAAAAGTTCAAATTTTGGGTTAGAAGGGTACTCTGATGCTGATTTCATTGGCATCACTCATAAGACATCACTCAATTCTGATGTCTTATGAAGAAGTCATGACTAATATACTGAAGCTATTCCAAATGACAAAAAAATAACAAGATGAATGAGATGGGTCAACGTTATGGAACTTTGTTACATATTTTGGGGCTCATTTGGAAAACTTTATTAAGATAATAGTTATAACCCTTGAATTTATCTTTCTGATGCCTCAAAAATTAGGTCATTTGGACATTGGATGTAAATGGTATGATAAAAATTCTAACACTGAGTTAGATAGAATGAGCTTGCCACAATAAGGAGTTTTTTGGCCACGGCAAGCCTCCAAAAAATGGACTTTTGGGCATCCAGTGGGAGCTTGCCGCGGTAAGGCTTTACCTTGCCGTTGCAAGCCAATTTTTCTATCTTGGCAAGGTGGTTTTCTGCCATGGCAAGGCCCTAGAAAATGCCTATTTTGGCCATCTAATAAGACCTTACCATGGCAAGGCTTTTCCCTACTATGGCAAGAGTCTACTGACATGCCAAAGCACCAGAAAAAATGTGACTTTTAAGCCTAAACCCCATTCCATTTAATCATTTTTTATTCCGTTGTGCCTCTCCCATACCTTAGCTTTGCCCTAACCTTGTTTCACCAATTTCCTTGCTATTTTAGCTTGGAATTTTCTATGATTAAGTGAAGAACTCCTTGATCTTGTGCTTAAACCTGAGTTTCAACCTTTTGAATGGGGAAAGGAGGAAGAAGAGTTGATTTTCATCACATGGAAGGTGCTATTGGGAACATGGAGTTTGGATCTTCATCTATGGGTGTCAGCTATGCTTAATTCATAGCATATGTTTGTTTTCCCCATCTGAATTTAGATTTTGGCTGAATTAGGATTTTGTAAAAACTTTGAGAAAAATGATGAAATTGATGTTGAAATTATGGGGAACCTAATTTACACATGCTTAATGAGGTATGGTAATGATTTAGCTATGGAAATCATGAATTTTGGCTTATTAGGGTTCTATGAATAGTAACTTTTGGGAAATTTCATGAATTATATGAAATTAACATAGGTAAATTAATTAATATCCAAATAATGATGTTTTGAGGATTATTTGGGTCAATTTGAGGTAGTGAAAATGAAATTTGTGTTATGCCCTAAGTCAGGGTTAAAGAAGATTTATGTGTTTGGGGCATGTAAGCCACAAATTGATGGTATTAAACACTTAATTAGATTATTACGAAAGTTATCTACCTACTACTTATATTCTATGATGATTATATATGATTAGGAGTAAGATTCCTTAAGAAACTTTATTGAATATGTTAAATTTTGACAGTTCTTATATAATATGGATATGAATAGTCTACATGGCTTTGTTGTGGTAAGAAAGTTTAGAGTGCTTATGCTGAAAAATGATGAGTATGAAATTATGCACTTGAGAAATATATAGGTTTAGCCATAAAGCATATTCATTGGTTTGGAAGAAATCAGTTCGAGCTATGTTTGTAATGAATGAGATTGTTACTCTGTACAGGATGATCTGAGAAGGATGAAAAGCTGTAGAGTTGTAGGAATGGCTGGGAGCTAAGAATCTGAGGTAAGTAGGCATTTGTTTCTATTGAATGGCTAGGGATAATGTATATCCCATTTGTTTGAAATCCGAGCATATATGTTTTGATTTGGGGATAGTGGATATCCTGTATTTATTTAAGTTAATATTGTTCCGTTGTTAGGTATATTAAGTATCCCTTAAATTGGTAATATTGAATATTTGATATGGAATGTGCTAATTTTGGATTAATTATTGTTTAATACATCTATCTACTTATTGAGTTGCCCGGACTCACACCTTCTTATTTATTTTTTTAGTGACAGGTCCAGTCAAGAATTCTAACTGAGGGTTGAATTGGTGAGCAGAATTTGAAGACAAATTTTGTTGTAGTATAATGAGTTAATATTGTAAATTTTAGAGGGTCTTTATATGTTTGTATTCATGAACTTTCAATTGATGTATAATAAATGGAGTGGCATGTCATAATAAGGTAATTGTAATTGTAGATGAATTGCGTGTTAGTTAATTGGGTTTATTGCTATCATGATTTAATTTAGATCTTGGGCTTTGGGAATGTGGGTATGTGTGTTTTAAAATTATTTCATTGATTTATTTGAAGTCAATATATAGTATGATTGTATAGGTTTGAATGAATAAAATTTAGAGGAGGCACTGTTGGATTTTAGGTAGAGCACCCCACCCTAAAAGTGGGCAAGTCAAGTTGAAAATACAGTATAAAATGATGAGTCGCACCTCAGAAGGCGGGGCGTGACATTGTCCTAAATAATAAAGAATGTATAGTAGAAATGCCTCTTACACAGGCAGAGGTGTACAAAAATTTAAAGCAATAATAATAAAGGATTTACAGTATAGCTCAAATGATTTAGACTCTAGATATTTCTTGCAAAGCTTGAGCTTTGATTGCAAATTAGCATTTTGCATAGAGGAATTGAATGCTTCTTGCAAGAAAAACTTTATGGAGAGTAAATGCTCTTGTAAGCTCTTTCAATAACTCTTGTAATTTTTTCTAACTATTTGAATGATCTATCTTTAATATTAAGCTTGGATTTAAAATCTGCCCATTGGAGAAAATGAAATTCATTAAATATAAGTGAATCATTAAGATTTTCTGACCTTTACGGCATTTTCATAGTTTCACATTGTTTAGAAGGACTAAGAACTCTCCATCAAAAACATACATTGTTGGAATCATTCTCAATTTTGGATGGAATGAAATAATAATTTTGGACACAACTTATGATCTTTGCTTCCGAGATGAACTGGCTTGGTTTGTATTTCTTTGGTTTGTCTGAGATAGCTCCTTCTCACTGTATGAAATAACTTTGGATAGAGTGATTGCCTAGCTTGGCTTCATCTGAAATACTTCACTTCATTTGAAGTAATTACCTTTCAGACTAACTGGTATGATATGGATTTCTTGGCCACACAATAACTTTAGCTTTGTCTTAAATGAATTGGTAATGTCCAAAACAATAATTCCAAAATGTATGAACCTTGTATCCACATTTGACTGAAGCTTGAGACTGATCCTATTTTGGACTGAGAGACAAGATGCAAACTAATTTTGGAGTGAGGTGTATTCATCCGAAACAACATTTTAGGCTCTCGTGCAAGCATACACAGTCACAAGTAATATAGATATGATGAAAGAGTATTGTTGCCATGAGGAGTTGTTCTATTTCAACACTAAGTACCAAAATTATATCAAATTTGTATTATTTGGTAATTTGATTTTCAAAGATGCTAACTGTAACACTTAGGGCAATAAAATAAGGGAAAGTGTTAGGGAAGATTGCATAATGGATATGAACCAATTCGAAATTTTGAAGTTAATTTATGCTTTGAGCACAAGTGCATGAGAGCATGAAGCTGAATACGATGTAGGCGTCACTTGTATTGCATTTTTGGCATATATGATGGATGATTTATGAAAAGTGTTCCACACAAAAGTTTAATCTCATTAAATTAAATTTTCAATGCATCATGAATCATATGTTTTGGATATCGAACGAGAAAGTTAGAGCAAAAATACTAGAACTATCTTTAGAACTTCATATTGTATTGAAATTAAAGGCGTCACTTTGAGGCCAAACAACTTACAATGTAGGCCCAATAAGAAAATGATCTAAACTTAAAAGTTACAGATCTTAAAATTATATTTCTAACATACTAATAATCACATAATTCAGACATTATATGAGGAAGTTATGGCCAAAATATTGAGACTACTTCTGGATGGAAGCAGGTGGGGTACCAAACTGGAGCCAAGGAGCTGGAGGGTAGGGATTTTAGTGCCATGGTGCCAAAATCTGGGGCCGCGATGCCAAAATCTAGGACCATGGCATCGATATGAGGTAAGTCAGTTTTTAGGCTTTTTAAGTTATTTTCTTTCCACATGACCTAGCCTTGAAACCTAACCCTTTATACATGGATTCCTTGCCATTTTAGCAAGAAGGGAAGACGATCTATGCATGGGAGTCATCAACCACAAAACCCATCCCAAGTTTCAACCATTTTTTATGTTGGTTAAAAAAAGAAAACCTAATTATATGCAAATGGAGGGAGCTACTTGGGGTATTGAGTTTGGAATCTCGTCCATGGATGGAAGCCACACTTGGATTTACTTATAAGTTGGTTTTCCCTAACCAAATTCATAATTTTCGTTAAGTTAGGGTTTTATAGATTTCGTGAACAATGGAATTTTGGGGATATTTCATGGTTTATGGATAATTGCTATGGGAAAACATAATTAATTGCTTAATTATGCAATTTTGAAATGATTTGTGCCAATTAGGGTTTTATGAATAGTAATTTTAGGTGAACTGATGGGGATTTGTTGCTAAACCCATGGGGGAAATGATTAGTTCATGGATTATAGTGGTTTAGGACTTGTTCAAGGGTGAAAATGTTGATTTTGGACCATGACCTAATTAGAGTCCAAAGGGGGCTTTTGTGTAAAGTGTTTAAACAACAAATAAGATATATTAAGAACTTAATTATCTTTTTCCATAATTATTAAGTTAATAATCATGTTTTACAATGGGCATCTATGGTTGGAAAGAAAATCACTTTGAATACTTTATTGAATTGCTGTGAAATAATAATGCTTACAATATGTTTGATAAAATGCATCCATAAGAGAAGTAATGTGAGTGACTAACTATATTACAACTTGTGATTGGCTAGAAAAGAGGCATTAATTTGATATATTCAATATATGAATTACCTAATTAGAAAGTAATTAAAGAGAAACATAAGTTAAAAGGCCTAGTGGTTAATGTTAAAGTGCAGTTAAGCACTTGAAGGGTATATGGATTTAACAATGGATTGATTATAGCATCTAGAGATTAGAACTGATTAATTGGATATGAATTTGTTATAGTTGCCTATGTAAATGAATGAAATTGTTGTATGTATAGGATCATTGACCAAAGGGAATGTATGGAGCTTAAGGAGTTATGAAAGTTGACAAATCATGAGGTAAGTAGGCTCTTTCTTAGTTGCATATATGATGGATAGGGATATTGATTATCCCATTTGTTTGAATCTGGGCATGTATGATTGGTTGGGGATAGTGATCCAATGATATTAGTGATATGTATATGCAAGTATGGGCTAATGGGGATAATGGATATCCCATGTTTTGATAGAGGCGGATGTTTATTAAGTTTTATGAATATGTGAATGTTGGGAATAAAAGGTATCTTGTATCCCATATGTATGTATAATGTCCCTTATTCTTGTGTATGATTGTCTAAATGAAAGGGATAGAGAATATCCCAAGTTTGCACTCGATGGAATAGATGAGAAGAGTATACCCCATAATTGTGTACATTGGATTCATGAGCTATGGAAATAAGAACTATCCCATTAATCTTATTTTTTGTATATGTACAAATGTAAGAATTAGAGAAGATTTTAAGTATCTCAAAATGCCATATATGATAATTTAATGATTGTGTATGTAGATGGAATGGAAAACAATCTAGGAATTGTATTTGACATAGTGATGTGATGTGTGATTCTTGTATGTCATAGTATGCCTAAAGGGCATAGAATGTGCATCTTAGAATATTGAGGACTGGAACCTCATTGATGTATATATTAGCATAAATGCAAGGTTTTGATGATAAACAAAACTTAATTAAAGATTATGTACTAATGGTTATTTTCAAGAATTTAGCATGCAAAGTCAAGTTGCAGGCCTCATGGACAAATGAACATAGAAAAGATATTTCAAGGCATCAATCTGTCTGAGTGAAAAGACTTGGGCAAGTGTAGAAGCAAAAGATGAAGTGCCACTATAATCAAAGCTAAAATGAAAAGGAATTAATAGTCATCATTCATTTGTCAAAGTGATGATTATCTCTGATGAATGCAAAGCTACATGCATATAACGGACTTTATCTATCATAAGCTAGCCATAGTCAAAAAGTTCACCAAGCCAATGATCATCTATTGGAAATAGACAAAGTAGAGCAATTGAGTTCATCTATGTTTCTAATAATTCTTTTACTGCCAATAACAAACAATCCAATGGATAAATCACTGGAAAAATAATTCATCTGCCCCTCAACAATTCATCTATTATTTGCAACAAACAATCCAATAGATGAAGTGCTGGAAATATAATTCTTTTGCAATTCTATAATTTGTTTGTTACTTATGACAGACAATCCAATAGACAAAGTACTGAAATGATAATTCATTTATGCCTCCATGATTCATCTATCATGTGTAACGGATACTAACGGATGAAGTGCAGAAAAGACAATGTGTCTGTGCTAACTGGATTCATTTGCTACTTTCTTGGACAAACTAGAAGACGAAGGGACTTTGTATGATTAACAACTAGATAATTACTTTGTCTATCATAGGTGAAGATGAGCAATGGGCAAACTGAATCATTGGTCTTTATTTAGCATTAATGACTCTCTTTCTATATTTATGAAAGAATCAGCCATTGCAGCAAATCTTCAACCGATACTTCTTAAGAATCCAAAAATCATCTTCCCCAAGGTTTACACTGTAGGCATTCCAGTAGAGGAGGATTAAGTAGAAGTTCATGAATTCAAATGTGTTAATCAGAATGGTCTTATGTCATTAATAAAGTTCACCTACCACCAATGGTTGGAATTCAAAGCGATTATAAATGTAACATCATTGGATCAAGAAGAAAAATCAAGGAAAATATTCAATACCCTCTTAAGAGCATCTACTAAACTAATCCAAAACCTTTTTCATCTTTCAAGAGTTATGAGCTTTGCATTTAAACTATCCTCAACTTTCTTTGAAGGCTCCCAACCATCATTCGGGAAGATCATTTACTTCTACATTTAATTTTCAGAAATCTTTCCCTATGCTTATTAAGAAGTATATGTGCTTTAACTTTTGATATTCATTATAACTCCCTTAAGCTAGTGAGACTAGACTCAAGAAGAGCTATGATTGTCTAAGTGCAGACAAGATCTATTTATTTATGCCCCCTAGGGCTGGAATCTAGAAGAGTGTTAGGAGCACTGTGTTTACATCCCGTAGAGTTGGAATCTAGAAGAGTGCTGGGAGCACTAGTGTATTTCTATTATTAGAGATAGTGGAACCCAAGACACTAAGCGGAGAGTGTTCTTGGAAGAGTGGAGTAGATTATTTACTCAAACCACTATAAAAATTCCTATGTCTTATTTATTTATGTATTGATTGAGTGATTAGATTGATTGGTAGAGGGATGTTTTAGCAAATTTTTAAGTACCCAATTCACTACTCCCCTCTTGGGTATTTGCCTAAGCTTTGGGACCAATAGTATATTCATGGAGTGATTATATTCTTATATTATATTAATGTTTTGGTTTAGAACATGTGATTTTTGATTGATTATTATTTCCTAATGTGCCTACTAACTGAGTTCGCTTGGGACTCATGTCTTTTTATTTTAGTTTTTAGCCAGCAAGTCAAGTAAACAATTCCAACTGTGGGTTGGAACTATAAGGAAGAGTGAAGAAATGTTGTGGAATAATTGGTAATTGTAATTCATTGTATTTGTATCATTTTAGTTAAAAGAATTCAAATGATGTATTTATGATATAGTTACATGTCCTAGTGAGAAATATTCATGATATTGTGAATGGATTTGTGTGAATCCACCGATTTATATTGTCATCATGATTCAATTTTGATCTTGGGCATGCAGTTGTAGGTGAATGGGTAGTTGTAGTAGTGTGTGCCATGGTTATGTCCATGTTCTCTAGCTATTTGAAATTATAGTTTTATATAATTAATAACTGCGCAAGTCTAGATCTTTATATTTCAGGACAAACTCTGGTGAATTTTTAGTAGACTATTTCCCACAGAAAAGGACAAATGATAGGGCAATGGTAAAATGCATAGGCCTCAGGGTGGGGCATTATAACTCTCTAGAGCTTCATATTGTGTTAAAACAAACGGTGTCACTTTGAGGCCAAACGACTAACAATGTAGGCCAAATCAAAAAATATAAAAGTTATAGATCCTGAAATTATCTTTTTAATGCATTAAAAATCCCATAAATTGACATTATATTGGGATGTTATGGCCAAAATACAAAGACTGCTCTTGGCTAGCTATAGGTTGGGCGCCAGGATGCCAGGAGTCGTGGCTCCGAAAGCCTGGTAAGTCAGTTTTTAGGCTTTTTAAGCTATTTTTGATTGGTTATTTTTTTTTTCTTAGTTCTTTTTTCCCATATCCTAGCCTTGAAACGTAACCCTTTAGACATGGATTCCTTGCCATTTTAGCTAGAAAGGAAGATGATCTATGTGTGAGAGTCATCAACAACGAAACCCATCCCAAGTTTTAGTCATTTTTACAGTGGGTAAAGGAAGAAAACCAGATTTTCCACAAATGGAGGGAGCTACTTAGCATATTGAGTTTGGAATCCTATCCATGGATGGAAGCCACAATTTGATTTGGTGGTAAGTTGGTTTTCCCTAACCAAATTCATAATTCTTTTTAAGTTAGGGTTTTATATATTTCATGAATAGTGGAATTTGGGGAAGATATCATGGTTTATGGATAATTGATATAGGGAAACATAATTAATTTCTTAATTGTAGCAATTTTGAAATGATTTGTGCCTATTGGGGTTTTGTGAATAGTAATTTTGGGTGAACTGATGGGGATTTGTTCCTAAACCCATGGGGGAAATGATTAATTCATGGATTATAATGGTTTAGGACTTGTTTAAGGGTGAAAAGGTTGATTTGGGATCATGACCTAATTAGAGTCCAAAATGGGTTTCTATGTATAAATTGTTTAAATAGTAAATAAGATAAATTAAGGACTTAATTAGCTTTTTTTCATGATTATTAAGTTAATAATCATGTGACAATGAGCATGTATGGTTGGAAAGAAAATCCCTTAGAATTCTTTATTAACTGTTATAAAATAATAATGCTTACAAGATGTTTGATAATGTGCATCCATTAGAGAAGTGATGTGAGTGACTAACCATATTACAACTTGTGATTGGCTAGTAAAGAGGCATAAATTCAATGCATTTAATATATGAATTACTTAATTTGGAAGTAATTAAAGAGAAGCATAAGTTAGGCAACCCCAAGGTTAATGTTAAAGTACAGTATTGCACTTGAAAGGTATATTGATTTAATAGTGGATCAATTATAGTATCTAGAAATTATAACAGATTATCTGGAAATGAATTTGTTATAGTTTCCTATGTAAGTGAATGAAATTGTTG
>JAYJMB010012140.1:0-47784 GCA_036873735.1 Pouteria campechiana
AATAATTTTCTCAAAACTTTAATTATACAACCTATCGACCCGGCAAAATTAGCAAAACTTTACAATAACAAAAATTTCCAGGGCCTTACATTTACAAAAACCAACATTTGTACATTAATCAGAGTTAGCTGATCAAGTGTAGTAGAACCTAAGTGCAGCAGTGAGACTGATTCAAATAGTAGAGTAAGTACTAAGGGAAAGACTGAACCACTATAAAAATACTTTTGTTTGTGTGTTATATGATCTTTGTCTATTTTATTTAAGTACTATATTTTTATTTGGCCAAAAATTTTAAAAGCTCAATTCACCACCCCTCCTCCCTCTTGAGCTACCACTTGAATGGGACCGATAAGCGCAAGGTTTGGTGGTTGCATGACTAGAGCAGGATTACTTATGAACATTTTGGAAGCATGAGTGACTACCTTTCCCTGTAAGTCAGTTGCCACCTAATCCCTAGATCCAAGGATGGCAGGGTTTGGGTTGTTGTAAAGAGGTTGGGGGAAGATTCCCCTAGGGTTACTTTCAACGAGTATCCCTTCTATGAATACGTTTTGCTATTGTGAGAGTTGTTGCATCATCTAGTGATTTATCTACCTCAACTAATTCAATAGATCCCCTACTATTACCACACTATTATTTTGGTTTAATGTAGCGAGAGTGTTGTTGCTTGCAACAAGACATGGGGGACCATTCATGTTGTCTTGATTTCCATCAAACATCTCTTGGCTTGGAGGGTATGTAGCAATAGAAAGTGCTTATTCCCTAAAGGATGCATACCTTATTTTTTTATACTTGAGCATGGGTGACATAATACACAATTGGGATACATATGTAATATGTACACAAATGGGACTTCGTAATGAGGAACCATGTGTAGGGGCAATTCCAGGAATTACCCTGGAAGCTTCGTTAGTAGACCCTTTTATTAGTTAGAGTCTAACATGGCAAAATGTCAGTTGGACAATATCTATCTGATATTAGAGTTCTCTAACAAATTATAATAAAAAAATAATTATAAAATATTATTTCTCATTTAGATTAATTATTGTAATTGTATTTTTAACTTCCTAAGCAAATAAATATTTAAAATTATTATTTCTCATGATGTGCCCATTTAAGGATCAAATTTTACTACAATTATTTAATTTTAAATAACTACTGTAATGTGTACTAAATTAATATATCTAAAAAATAAAAATATATCTATGTAAAATCTATGATCAATATCAAATTTAGTCTATAGTATTTTTTAATATTTTATACTTTATAAGGATGATCAAATCTTTTAATTTATTACAAATTTAAATCATTATTTAAAATTAAATAATTTATCATGATCAAATATTTGAATGGGCCCTATTTATAAGAAAATAGTGATTTTATGACTTTATTTGCTTAGCAAGTAGAAACAAGCGATAAATATTTGTAATTACTCATATATAAGAAAACCAAAAGAATATTAGAGATTTTGATTTGATTGCAAAATACATAAATTCAACTTAGAGGATTCATGTTTGCTTAAGGTTTTCAAAGCTCTCATGCGTTCAAAAACCTTCTTTGTGCACTCTAAACTATGCAATGGACTTCATATTCTCGTTATATTTCGTTTGTCATTCGGTGAATATCTCATACGCTCCTAATTATGTGGCGTTTTTCAACTCGTAGCATGTATTTTAGTGGCCTACGCATTAGGTAATCCGACTCTTTAACTTTAATATAATTGGTTTTTGATACATAAAATTAATATTTCATATTTTATAAAATATATTATATATAAGAAGGAAATCAATTCCAGCGGATCTGATTTTACTATAAAACTTAATAATTTTATGTATTAATAAGAGATGGACAGCACTTGATTTGACTTGACTGAGCTTCTTCACGCACTGCCTTAACGGGGGCCACACGTCACGCGCAAGGGAACTTTCGTTTCCCAAGCGGCACTAAGCTTCGCTTCCTATAGAAGCTTCGCGTCTATCCATTTTTATTAACATCTCACCTAACGTACGCATATGACCGTTTCATTTGACCAGTCAGCTAATGCACGACCTAACAGCCTCATTAAACAATAAAATGGTAAAAGTCATTGTTTAGTACATAACAGTCACCTTCGTTGATTGAGTCTCCAACAGTTCTTTGACAAGAAAATTTAACTGTTGATACAATGCACCAAGGATTTTAATTAAACTCTAAAGAGACTAATTCTATTTTTTGTGGCCCGCCTTGTCTTTCTAATCTGACATGAAGGTATAAATAGCAATAGGAGAGGAAAGGAAAGAAGCATGAGCAGTCAGTCACGAGCTAAGATGAGTTCTTCTAAGTTTCAGGGTTCATCTTCTTTGCTTCCTTTTCTCCTCTTACTTACCATAAATGTGCAATTTGGCGTGGTTCAAGTTCAAGCTGAAGCAGCGAGCCAAGTAAGAAAATGCTTCCTTGCTTTTTATTCGTATTGTGATCTGGACATTCTATTATCAATCTCTGATGTAACCCTGTCCTACTGCCTTGTTTGCAACGTTGTCCTTGGGATATTAGATATTTCAGCTCTTCTGCTTTTATATCCAGTCCAGGAAAACAAATTTATGTGTGTGCTAATGTAATTTTCAGGTGTACATAGTGTACATGGGAGCCAGGCAGCACGAGGATCCCATACTTGTTACAGCTTCCCACCATGAATTGCTTGCTTCAGTGCTGGGGAGGTATGTTGTCGCAGGCGCAGAATTGGGATATTTTGATTTTGAGGCATCTATTAAACAAACCTTGCTAGACCATTTCCCTGCCTCAATCTCAAAGCTAAGGACTACCTCCATATATCTGGAACTACCACACAGGTTTTTCAATCATTAATAATGAAGCCCTTATGCATCTGAATTGGTAAAGAATCAGCTCGAGATGGGGACGCAACCGTAGGCTACAAAGGCCAATTCAAATTAACCATGCAGCTTAGCAAAGTGTTAAATTTCATAGATTCTTGTATGTAAATTTTAGGATTTCTTCGCTGGTAGATAAATATTGTCTAGCAACAATCAAACGTATTCATAATCTGTCTGTTAATTACTGTTTATGGCATGCCCCAGGAGTGAGTACTTATTGTCAGAACTGAAAACCTCCTAATCTTTGCAAAAACAAGGGCAATGCAACATCTAGGCACAGGACAGTGTAAGCACCAACATTTGATTCTTGTGATGAATGTGAATATATAATGCAGTAAAGAGGCAGCCGCAGAGTCGATGTTGTACAGTTACAAACATGGCTTTTCGGGATTTTCCGCCATCCTCACCGAATCACATGCAAAGCAAATCTCAGGTATATATATGTGACTCTGCACAACAGGCCATCTACTGTTTATGTTTTCGTCCTATAAATCAGGTGATTCACACTTGTGGGCCATAGTTAAACGACCTTCTCTTTCCTACTTCCTAGTCTTCCATATGTCTTCCATGTTGTGGGCCACCTAATTCAGGAGAGTGCAGTGGTTCCACATCAAAACTACACATTGAATCTCTGAATTTCTACCCATATACGAAATCTCTTGTTTGAATTTTTTAGACATCAACTTCCTCAGGAATCCCAGGCGTGATCCGTGTAACTCCAAGCCGTAGTTGTGAGGCACAAACAACAAGAAGCTGGGATTTCCTTGGTCTTAGCTACAACCCTCTTTCAGAAATCCTAAGCAAGAGCAACCAAGGAGATGGAGTGGTTATTGGCGTAGTCGATTCAGGTTCGTTGCGTTTCTTATCTGTACATTTCTTTTATTCTTGAATACCTATTTAGCACGCGGGAAATGCTTTTAGCTTATCTTTTGCAAAGTATTTTACTTGTTGGCAATGTGCAATCTGCTTAGGAATATGGCCTGAATCGAGAAGCTTTAACGACCGTGGTTATGGTCCCATACCTTCAAGATGGAAGGGAATATGTGAGAAAGGAGAAGCATTCAACACATCCCACTGCAACAGAAAGATTATCGGCGCCCGTTGGTATGCCCGAGGATTGAGCACAGAGGACTTGGGAGGGGACTACTTATCCCCACGCGACTTCAATGGCCACGGCACGGGCACTGCTTCCGTAGCAGCAGGTTCGGTGGTGAGTAACGTTAGCTTTGGAGGGCTTGCTAGAGGATTGGCAAGGGGAGGCGCCCCTCGTGCCCGTCTGGCTATATACAAGGTATTGTGGGGGAAAAGAACAGCAAGCAGTAGCGCCACAGTGCTGGCAGCCATTGATGATGCTATACACGATGGCGTTGATATGCTTTCCTTGTCTCTTGGCTTCCGTCTCATGGATATATCGTTTGGTTGGTTACATGCTGTAGAGAAGGGAATCACCGTTGTTTTCGCAGCTGGGAACAATGGACCCAGGCCACAGAGTCTTCAAATTACGGCTCCCTGGGTCATAACAGTGGCAGCAACCACAATAGATCGATCTTTCACTACCCCCATCACGCTGGGAAATAATCTCTCATTTACGGTAACTAACAATCCTCAATCTCTTCTTCTTCTTCTCTATTCTCGATCACGGTAACTTTGTTATGGCCTTTTTACTTCATTCATAAATTTGTGAATTATTTTTGAAGACATAATATATCGTTTTTGAATATTAGGAGCTAAAAACGATCAAATTCAATATTAAAATTAATATGTACATTTATATTTGTTCATAAAATATTATCGCAAGCATTTCACGAATCAGGTTGAAATTAACCCTAATCTTTTTTACACCAATTTTAAAAAAATTATAATCCGACCCCAAGATCGATATGATCGATAGTAGGATGAAACTTTTATAGATTGGCCCAGATCAGTTGGATGCATGTTCCAACTGGTCCCTGTGGCCCAAATGGACCTGATTTGTGAGGATGATATTAGCCCAAGTGGCTACACGTTAAGAGGCATGGATTTTAATTAGCTTCATGCAAAATAATTGTAACGATTGATCATGCAGGGTCAATCAACTATTGGTTCACCAAGACAGGATGAATTCCAGCGGCTTGTTTTCTTGCCGGAGAATTCCAAGTAATTTCTTGCTGTCTCTCATTTTAGCTGAATCAGCTGATACTATGTTGTGTCTTCTACACTGCATTTAGTTGACTAGAAGTTTTCTTCTTCTTTCCCTGTAGTTGTGACAGGCCATTGAATGCTACCCTGGTAACGAAGAAGGTAGTACTTTGTTTCACAGACAACAGAAACCCGGTTGAACATTTTTCTGTTGCAGCTTCTAGCGTAACAAAAGCAGGCGGTGTCGGCCTCATTTTTGCCCAATACGCTAATCAAATCTCACAATCATGCCAAAACATCTCTTGCATGATGATTGACTATCAGATTGGACTGAAGATCCTTGATTATATAGAAGAAACAAGGTTAGTTTCTCTGAATGCATTTTCATTGAACGAATCTTCTAAATCAGCGGCATTTGTGCGAGATGTTTCATGGTTGATGTCACGTACAGAAATCCAAAGGTGAGGATGGGCTTTATTACTACCGTCGTCGGATCTTCTGTGTTGGCTCCAAAGGTTGCATCTTTTTCTTCGAGGGGACCCAATCAATACGTGCCGGAAATTCTCAAGGTAAATATCAATTTTTTGACCTTGGTCTATCATGGAACTGGAGGCCCTCTTAATCATACACCGATTATGAGCATGATTCGTGACGCTAGACTCCGCACAGCTGAAATAGTATTGTTGTCAGTGGTTACAATCTATGGTGCCAAAAGTAAGATTCACATCATTTATCTACTTTCCGGAGGCAGAAATTCTTTCCATGGGTTTCTTTGCTATCATTCTTTACCAAGGCAACGAATCGAACTGCTCAAATTGCCCAATCAATGCAATATTCTTGAGCTTGAGTCATTCATCAGACATTTTATATTTCAACATCTCCATCCGCATTTTAAAGAAGACATGCTAATTGATGTGTTTGATTATCACCAACAGCCAGATGTAGCGGCGCCTGGGGTCAGCATCTTGGCTGCCTACCTTGACACGTACAACTTCCTGTCAGGAACGTCCTTCTCATGTCCGCATGTGGCAGGAATCGTAGCACTAATAAAATCTCTGCATCCTGATTGGTCACCTGCCGCTATAAAATCAGCTCTGGTCACTACAGGTATGCGAGTAGCTTAGCCATTCTAAATTTTTTACTTATTTGTAATTTGATTACTCCCATTTAACGGGCAAAGTAATTACTAAATAGCATTAATTTTCATCTATCTTTGGGTGAATTTGATTATGAAATTGGTCCAATTTCATTCATTTTGCTTATCTTATGATATTTATTGACTGACACGTTTCAATCAAATTCATTAAGCTTCTACTTATGACGAATTTGGCTCGCCAATAATGGCCGAGGGCGTCCCGAGGAAGATTGCTGACCCATTCGACTATGGTGGTGGTCATGTCAACCCCAACAGAGCTGTTGATCCCGGTTTGATCTATGACATTGACGCAGCAGACTACTCCAAGTGGGAAAAAGGATCCATACCAGACCTCAACCTTCCTTCCATTTCGATCCCCGATCTCAGAACCACACAAACAGTCACACGGACAGTCACCAATGTCGGGCCCATCAATGCCACTTACACAGCTAGGATCCAATCTCCTCCTGGGGTGAGGGCAGTTGTGGCACCTTCATTTCTAGCCTTCAATGCTACTGTCGTTAAACATACGTTCCAAATCACATTTACTGCTCATCGGAGTGTGCAAGGTGATTTTACCTTCGGTAGTCTGATTTGGAGCAATAATCAACATATTGTGAGGATTCCAATCGCAGTCAAGATCGTGATTGAAGACTTATACGCAGATGTCTTTTGAATGTTGTTGATATATACATATATACATATATATATATATGTATATATATATATATTACTTATATTTCCCTATTCTTTATTATGTATTTCGAACAATAAAATTGTAACTGATAAACTTTTTGGAAATCCACGAGCGCCACATGCTTAATGTGTATTCCCTTTTAATATCAGTCTCAATATATCATATAAGATGAAATGAAGTATTTTTTTTTTTTGTTTTAATAATCAGTCTCAATATATCATTCCTTTTGTACGGTTTGATAAAAAAAGCTTAAATTGTTAGTTTAAGGCCCAAAATTGCTTTTAACCTATCCATAATTTTGGTTTAATCCCTTCTTTAAATTATTTTCAAGTTTCCATGGAAGCATCATCTAACATATTCCTTTCCACAGACTTCGATACTTTAATCTATAAATGCATCTTGAAATGCATCCAGTGAAGAAGTTGTAATCTATAAATGAATAGACGAAACAACGTAAATTACTTTCTGAAAGTGGGGAAACAATTTTATTTCGGATGGGTATATTACTTCGACATTAAAAGGATGAATCAAAAACAATTTTATAACTAAATTGAGTATAAGGTTGTCAACTAGATACTTCATGATGCAAAGCGTTCTACCAAGTTTTTGCCATACAATCAAGATATTTCTCAGCCACATAAAACATTCTACAAGTTTGTCTGTACAATGTGTACATTAACGTAAGATTTGCTCAACTTTAATCTTGGCAAGTGATTCTAACTAATTGGATATTTTCTACATGCATCTAGTGCTTTTCACCCAGTTGATGTTGATTAATGATACAAAGATTACACAAAAGCTAAGTGGTAGAGATGTATTATTCTAATGAAAAGACAATGTTATTGAGATTATTACGGTCATTGAGTCATTTCCATTAATTTTAGTTGCCTTATTTGCATTGTTACTTATTATTCAACTCCAGTTGCCTTATTTGCGTTGTTACTTAGCACCCTGGTTATTTGAACCTTCATCATCCATAATAGCAGCAAGTACCTTATTAAGCATTGTATGAAAATAATATCTGACAAGTGACCCAAGTAAATTACACTTGTTAAAACATACATAGGAATTTATAAATGTCCGAAGCATATAATTTACAAGCCTAACTTTTCATTCCATCGACTTTATTTTATGTTTCTATAGAGTCTAATTTCAAAAAAAAGTATGAAAATTACATTTTCTTGATACAAAAATTAACAATAAAAGCTCAATTCGAGTTTAAGCAAACTTTCCTCGAACTTAACAATTGCGATTGCTTTCCCAATTTCCATTACCATTAGTGCATAATTAGAGACTTGAAGAACATCAAATCAGTTTCACTAATGATCTTATTATGTCTCCTTCAATCCTCTTAAACTTCTTGTTTCATAGCATGCTTCTAAGAATAGCAATCAGTCTCATTTAAAGCATAAGGATTCATAAAAAGGTCATTTGATGCCGTAAATTGAGTGAATAATTGTCACGCCCCAAACCTAGGATTCATAATAAGGATTCATAAAAAAGTTCATTTGATGTATAAACTGAGTGAATAATTGTTCACAGGATCTATCACGCTTTAGAAGAAATACAACACATCTCTTTGCACAAAAATAAGAAGAGAATAAAAATATGACTTCATTAAATGAGTTATTTAACATCATCCATGACCGTTAAATGCATCAATACAAAAGAAATCTAAAGAGACTTGAATCTCTACTTGACTTCCATCTTGCCAAACCTTGACCTAAAGTCCAACATCATGTGAAAATGATAAAAGTGCGAGTTCCAAAGAACTCAGCAAGCAAATAGATACACAGATAATCTTCAAATACAAGCAATTAAAAGTCTCCATCACATAAATTTATCCATACATTACCTAATCATGTGAACATCAAGCAAATGATAAAGCAAAGTATTTAAAATAGTATATCATGCGTCATCATTAAATCTGATAATTTAATCCATCAATGCACCTTGTCAACCCTATTTAGACTTTAGGGACTTAGCATTCGTCATGTTGTCTACCCAAATTAGATTTTGAGAACTTAGCATTCATCATCGTGCCTAGCCAAATCAGACTTTCGGGACTTAGCATTAATCACTTGACATAATCTTTATGATCATCCATTGGATTCTTGTCGAAGTAAAAGTTGTATTTCTTTTTTTGATCTTCTTGTTTCTCCTCAGGTTCAGGACAATTATACTTCATTTGTCCTGGGCTGCTGTGGTTGTATCTTATGGGGACTTCTTTCTTCTTATCCTTGCTTCTTAAATTTTTGGAATTACTTCCAATCTTCTTCTTAAACATGGCCTTGAATCTTGTATTGATTATCAGCATGTCTTTGTCTTCTCCTCCATTAGTGGATGCTTCACTTTGAGAGTCGTTGTCTGATTCTACTCTTAGGGCTATGGCTCTCACTCCAGTTGGCTATTCTAGAGTTCTTTGCTTCATTAACACTTCATGGGTCATGCGAGAACCTATGAATTCATCTACAATCATCTTGTCCATATCTCTAGTTTCTTGGATGGTAGTGACTTTAGGCATCCAATGGCTAGGTAGAGATCTTAGGATCTTCTTCACAAGCTTGGGCTCTTCATATTTCTCTCCTAAGTTCTTCAATTCATTTGTGATCTTTGAGAATTTTTCAAACATTTCAGATATTATCTATGATTCCTTCATATTGAAAGATTCATATTCCTACACTAGAAGGTTGATTTTAGTTTCTTTAACCTAATTAGTACCTTCATGTGCAACCTATATTTTGTCCCATATTTCCTTGGCAAAATCACAGGACAAGATCTTCTAAGTGGGAAAGGGCATAGTAGAGGTAATTTTTTCCTTGGCAGCATGTTCTACTGCCTATATGTCACAACTAGTAGTCTGTGGCTATCATGAAATTCTACATTCGCATCTTCCAGTACCCATAGTTGTTTCCATAAAAAAATGGGGGTCTGGAAGTGGATTGTTCCTCAGCAATGGTGTTGTGGAACATGTTGACCATTGTGGGATTTTTAGACAAGTTATATAATCCATTAATCAAAGATAACAATTGAAGTCTGCTCTAATACCAATTGTTAGTCCCTGACTGATGGTAGCAAAACAAGGGGGTGAATTAAGTTTTTAAAAATTTTGGTCTAATTGAAATGATGGTGTAAAAATAAACAAAGGAAATCATGCAACACACAAAGATAGTAAATTTAATAGTTGTTTGGCGCTTATTGGGTTCTTATTTCACTTCTCTGAGTCAGTTTCTCTTATAGAACTTAGGTTCCGCTAACACTTGACCGGTTCTTCTAATCAAAAGTACACTCGTTGCTTTTTCTGAGCTCACCAACAAACTCTTACAACCTTCAACAAGTTTACCTGATTGCTAATGATAACAACCTGCAAGCCCCTTGCTTGCAATTAAGAAAACAAAAATAAAGTTGTATAAATAAATGGCTCTTAGTTAGATATATTGTAGAAAGTTTAAAGCAAGAATAATAAATAGTGGAATAGTTAAGAACAGAAAATTCAAGCTTCAAAAAGATTGTAGAATTAATGGCTTTGAATTCTGATCACAATGTTCCGCAGTAGAGTTGACATATTTGAAAGAAAACTTTAATGCTTGCGTAAATTCTCTTTAAATTGTTCAACAATTTCTGGAACATCCTCTAAAAACTTTTTTATAGTAGAGTTCAAATTTTGCTTGTTGAGGAAGACAAAACACATTAAATGCGAGTGAAATGTTTAAATTTTTGACCATGCAAGCTGTACCACAGGTTGCTATGGTATTCTATTGTGCCTTAAGTGATATGGCAGTTAGTGTGACAAATTGGCTATAGTCGAATCTTGGATTTTCCTCCAAACCCATGTCTTTGTCCATCCGTGGGTGGTATCACAGGATGTTGCAGTATTTGACTGCACTTCTTTAAAATTTCTGAGACATTGTGACTATTTGAAGTCATCGTTGCTTCAAAACCTCTGAAGGTCGAGACTTCTATAATTTGCACTCGTTTAGAATTTTTGAAGTGCCACCATTGCTCGTTCATGCTTTGGCACATCTGATCTTAACTTTTGAACATCTGAAAAAGTGCATCTCTTCTATTGCTACACCTCTGAAGTTAATCTAATGCAGGTTTTAGACACTCTGAAGCTCGACATGATTTAAGGTTCATTCCTGCATTGTTCTTCAGGTCATTTGAAGCTAATTTCCAATCCTTTAAAATCTCTTTGAACACTGATTCTTTAGATGGCTAAGTTTGCACTTGTGACGTCTAATGCACTTCTGAAGTAACTCTAAAGATCTTCTAGAGAGACTCCTTGCATTCGAATGAACTTTGATCATTCTTTCTGATGTTTGAAACATGGAGTTCTCCCTCTGAGTATTCTCTGAAGCTGTTCTTGCTTGATCTTTAGATCCTCTAATGGCTTAATATGACTTGAACTTCACCTCTAAATATATTCTCAGAATTAAAGTTCCCCTCTGAAGCTCATATCCACCATATGAACTTTTACATCTATTTGTATTTCCTTTAGTAGTGTACTTCAAATCATCTAAAATCACTTCAAAGTTGCTCTAACACTTCCTTCTAATGCCTGACAGTTCCATTGGCTGTAGTTTGGCCTTTGAAGATTGAGTTTCTCATTTGAAGCAATTCTAAAAGTACTCTGAAGCTTCTAGACTTAGTCTTTGTGTCTTTAGCCTTCATCTTTCAGTCCTTTTGAACTTCTTCATATTTTAAACTTGCTTCTTTTGATTTCAAACATATTCCAATCCATTTGAAATATTCATCTTAGTTTAGAAACATCATTCCTAGAGCATTTACTATATTTTCTTCCTTTAATAACTTAATTATGGTGGAATATAATTTGATATCATCTTGTACATGTTATCCAACACTTCTAAAGTTACTTCCCTAGCTTAGATTAGCTGATTTTTTTTACTTATCACCGCAACACTATGAATGTAACTTGTTAGTACCTTAACCTCTCAGTCACATGTTTGCTCATCATCAAAACTTAGTTGCTTCATCATGTTCATCATCAAAATCAAGCTAAGTAAAAGGATTAGGATCAACAGAACCATGCTTAATGAAAGTAAACTTTCAAAAGGTTTTTGGGGGAGGCGATTAGCATAGCTTACCATGTGCTTAACCGAGTAACCATTAGTCATTTTTAAGAAAACACCTTATGAACTTTGAAAAGGAAGAAAGAAAAATATATCTTATTTCTAGTTTTTTTGTTGTGAATTCTCTATATGGAATAATGGAAGAGATAACCTTGGAAAAATTGATCCAAAGAGTAATTAAGTAATCTTCCTTGGTTATGTTTCAAATAGTAAGCATATAGAGTCTTTAATAAAAGAAATCACATGGTTGAAGAATTTGTGCAGTTTCTTTTGATGAATTTGGACTAACCCTAAGAAAGGAGAATGAAAGTTATGTAGATGAAATATTAAAGAAAAGGAAGAAGCTACAATGAGAAAATTAAGGGGGAAAGGACCTTTTAGACAAAACAATGTATTCTCTGAGGTAGAGGTAAGTGAAGGTAATGTTTCCTTCCAATACTCCACTAATTTGAAATTTATGCATGCACACCATAGAGATCAAGTTATTGGAAATATCTATGATGATATAAAAACTAGAAAATCCGTGCATAATGAATGTGGACTCTATGCATTTATTTCTATCATAGAACCCACTTGCATTAAACAAGAACTTAATGATGCAATTTGGATAATTGTTATGCAAGAGGAACTCAATCAATTTGAAAGAAACAAAGCATGATAGTTGGTTCTTAGACCTAATAACCTTGATATAATTAGAACAAAATGGGTCTTTAGGAACAAACTTGATGAAAGTGAAATAGTTATTAGAATTAAAGCAAGATTAGTAGAAGTGGTACTCCCAAGAAGAGGGAATAAACTTTGAAGAATCATATGCCCCTATAACTAGGTTGGAATCCATAAGAATGCTACTTGCTTTTGTATCTCACATGAACTTTAAGTTATTTTAAATGGATGTCAAAAGTGTATTCCTTAATGGCTATCTTAACAAGGAAGTGTATGTTGAACAACATTCCAATTTTGAACCAAATGATCAACCAAATCATGTCTACAAACTTACTAAAGCTCTATATGGACAAAGGTAAGCTCAAAGAGCTTGGTATGAAAGATCAAATTTCTTAATGATGATAAATTCAAAAGAGGATATGTTGATACTACACATTTTGTTAAAACTATTGGTAAAGATATATTAATAATTCAAGTTTATGTTGATGGTATTATTTTTGCTACCACAAATGAAATTTTATGCAAAGAATTCTCCAACATTATGTAGGTTGAATTTTAAATGAGCATTATGGAAGAGCTTAGCTATTTTCTTATATTACAAATCAAGATAGCATCTTCATTTGTCAATCCAAGTATACAAAAGAAATGCTCAAGAAGTTTGGGATGGAATGAGTCAAAGTAACAAACACACCAATGAGCACTTCAAATAAATTAGACAAGGATGAAAAGTGTAAATCCATAGATCAAAAATAATATCGTAGCAAGATTGGTTCTTTACTTTATTTTACTGCATCTAGGCCAAATGTATTGTTTAGTGTATAAACTGTGCTAGATTTCAATCAAGTCCCAGAGAGTTACACTTATCTATTGTAAAGAGAATTTTCAAGTACTAGTAAATACACCAAATCTTAGGCTCTGGTATCAAAGAGATTCAGGTTTTGAACTTTTAGGATATTCGGATGCATATTTTGTTGGATATAAGGTTGATCGGAGAACCACAAGTGGAACATGTCAATTACTTGAAAACATGTTAGTGTCATGGTTTTCAAGGAAACAAACAAGTGTAGAACTCACCATTACAGAAGTAGAATACATAATTGTTGGGAGTTGTTATGCACAACTATTATAGATGAAACAATAATTGTTCGATTCTAGATACAAACACATCCCAATGCATTGTGACAATGTTGGTACAATATGCTTGACAAAGAATCCAGTGTTACATTCATGCACTAAGCATATTGAAATTAAGCATTATTACATTAAAGGCCATATAAAAAAGCATAATATTTATTTGGAATATGTTTCTATGAATGCTCAACTTGCTGACTTATTTACTAGACCATTGTCACTAGATTGCTTTCACTAGGTTAGAAAAGAATTAGGGATGATAGACATTAATGCATAGGGACATGCATTGTCAACATTAAATCTTACATTATGTTGTGAATTGATTGAATAAGTGTATTCAAAATTAGTATTTTTGGATGAATTATGCATAGGAATGCATGGATAATGATAAATTTTTGAAAAATATGCAAATGGTAATAAAAAACTAAGTAAGCAAGTGGCTGGGCATAATAGCTGCCTAGGTGACAAGCACCTAACAATTTGAATGAGGCATATCCCTCATGCCCACTCCTTTTCTTTTTCTTTTCCCTTTCCTTTCCTAGTTGCCTTAGGTGAAAACACATTCACCTACCCTCTAGACTCCATTAAAGCTTCCATTTCCTTGCATTTCTAGCATCTTTAAGCACTTCGCTTACATCCATTTATATCATGACACCAAAATTCACTATTTCCAAACTAGAAAGAGGAGTTAATCATCCTAGAACCATAGGAGGAGCTTCCACTTCTAAGGGAATAGCTTCCAGAGCTTCTTTAGGTTCTAGGATAGCCCGCTTCACTGAGGACTCTCATGGTAATTGTCCTAAACCCTCCACTAGCATGAGACAACAAGAAGAAGAGGAGGCAGAAGTTGAGATGGGTGGAAATAATGGTGAAATTAGAATGTTTGATTTAAGTACTTGGCCTAAGTAGTTTACTGGAAGAAAGTTTCCAAGGCAAAGTTTATGCTTCATAACCTACTAGCATTATACTTTGGTGGTAGAGATCAGAAATTTAGATTTTATACTTCCACACTAGGTAGGTTAGTTTACATACCAAGAAAGATTGATTTGGCCTTTCTCAATCATCGTCTCTTAGATATAAGGGTAGTGATCAATTATTAGGGGTGGAGTGAATAAATATAATATGTTGCACCAATATACCATGAAATGGTGCTCATCTTCTATTTTGACTAGAGATCACAAGATTGTGTCAATGGTGAAGGAGATAGAGATGAAGTTTGGTACTCACATTGTTTCACTAGCATGACACTTAGGAGAGATGCTAGTGTTAGAATTATTATATATGATTTTGATAATAACAAAACTTATATTAAGATAAACTAATATGTGTGCTTAAATCATTAACAATTATATGCATAATTATGATTTGATAAATATTAATTGATAATGTAAATGTATACTAGTTATGAATTTTTAATTATGCAAGTATACATCTTTCTCTCACGGTGTGCTTAACCTTAGTTATCATTCTCTAGTATATTAATTTGATGAATCATGTTCGCACCATGCTTTATTGAGATTTTATATTATGCGCTTAAATAAAAAATGTACATTATCCTTGCTCCACAACGTATGCAAATTACAAGGATAAATATATTTTGTTAAAATGATATATATTCATAGCTAATAATGTAGCAAGTGCATAAAACTTCTAAGTGCAGAATCACAATTGTTTGCAATCAATTGTCGCAACTAACTACTACGTTCCAAAGGGATTAAACTACTGAAGATCACAGAAGAAGAAGAAGAAGAAGAAGAAGAAGAGCCATGGTCAGAGAGCCTAAACTGTGGACCATCCATTAGCTAGAGTTTCTTTAAGACAAAGTAAGGAGTAATCTCATTAAGAACTCAAACAAATGAAGAAAGAAGAATGACAAAGAGATGGTCACCTGGACAAATATGCACAAAAGGAAGAAACTTTGTCTGATCAACAAAGCCAGATAAATGGATTCATCTAAAGATAAGAAAGTGTAAAGACAAAGTCAAAGCAATTTTCCTTAAACAAAGACAGACAAATCAAGAATGAAATAAGTAGGAAAGATTTAAAATACTACTGATTCAATGTCCTCACCATGGTAATTCTTTAGAGTTGCTAAATTAATTTTTCTATGATGGACTAACACAACCATGGTTGATAATGTTATAGGAGGAGCAATAGGAGAGAAGGCCCTAGAGAAAACTTATGATCTATATGAGATGCTTGGGGTAAATTTGCAATAAAAAAGTGTTAGAGGTAGGTCTCTAGGTATGTATGAGGTGAATTATAATACTGAACTTTCTATACAGGTTTTGGAGCTTGCAATGCAGGTGATAATGATGTGCTCTATGATGAATTATAATACTAAACTTTCTTTGTAGGTTTTGGAGCTTACAAAGCAGATGATAATAATGTGCTCTATAAGGAACCAAAAATAACCCGTTCCTACTAAGGTATGTTCTATTTGTGGGATTTCAGGTCACTCACACAATGCTTATCCTTCTAGTAAAAATTTGTAGGTGTTTCAGAATAAGAAAATGCAAGAAACTTCTACAACCAGCTACCCTGTAATGATCCATAGTCAAATATCTATAATCCTAGTTAGAGAAGTCATCCAAACTTTTCATGGAACAATAATCATAATCAGAATCAAGTAAGAACCTCATTTAAACCAAAGAAGCCCCTCTTGAAGAGACTATGCAGAATTTTATCTAAGCAACACAAACTCAGTTTCAAAATAATGAAACAAGATTCCACAATGTAGAGGCATCTATAAAGAAGATAGAGACTTAGTTAGAGTAGATTGCAGAAGTAGTGCAAAGCCACACACCTGAAAAGTTACAAAGTCAGCTTGAGCAAGTGAAAATAATCATGACGTTGAGAAGTGGAAAGGTAATAGATAATAAAGTTGGTGAAGAAATTTAGAAATCCCATGCTTCTGTAGGAACTGACAAGGAGAAAGAAAAGTCAGAGGAGGAGGTAAATGCAAGGAGAGCCATGTTTCCAATTCATGACCCTCTAGTCAATATCAAAACACCACGACTATATGATCCCCAGTCCCTTTTCCAAGACAATTGAAGTAGAGCAAATAAGATAAGTCATTCTCTAACATCTTTGATATTCTTTCTATAAAGTCAATGTTAACTTACCCTTGCTTGACATGATTAAGAATATGTTAGCTTATGCTAAGGTTTTGAAAGAATTAAGTGTTGATCATGAAGGTTAGGCAAAAACTCAAGAGGGGAGGGGTGAATTGGGTACTTAAAAATTATTTCTCAACCCCTTTAGGAGTATTCTTCCCTCTAGCAATCAATCACTCAATTAACAAATGCACAAAATAAATAAGACAATAATTTTTATAGTAGTTCGAGTAAACACTCTACTCCACTCTTCCAACAATATTTTTCTCTTAGTGTCTTGGGTTTTACTATTCCCAATAGCACAAATACAATAGTGCTCCTAGCACTCTTCTAGATTCTAGCTCTAGGGGACATAAATAGTTCTCCTAGCACTCTTCAAGATTCTAGCTCTAGGGGCGTATACATAATGCTATTAACACTCTTCTAGATTCTAGGGGGCATAAATAAATAACTCTTGTCTGTACTCAGTCAGTCATAGCTCTTTTTGAGTCTAGTCTCAACCACTAGCTCAAAGAATTTTACAAGAAATGAATATTAGAAGTTTAAGCATAGGAATTTCTCGGTAAGCACAGGGGAAGGTTTCTAAAAATTGAATGCAGAAGTAAATGATCTTCTCAAATGTAGTTAAGAGCCTTCAAAAAAAGTTGAGGAATGTTTCAATGTGAGGCTCTTGACTCTTGAAGGATTGAAAAAGGTTTAGCTTAGATCAGTAAATGCTCTCAAGAGGATTTTGAATAATTTTCTCAATACTTCATTAGGTTCCTCCTACTTCAAGGATGCTTCATTTATAGCTACTTTGAATTCTAGTCGTTAGTGGTAGGCTAGCTCCATTAATGATAGAAGATGTTCTAATTGACATATTTTGAATTCTCTAACTTCTACTTAATCCTTGTATGTTGGAATGCTTACAGTGTCAACCTTAGATAAGATGATTTCTGGTTTCTCAATAAGCTCTAGTCGAGTTATTAATGCAATGGCCACCTCTTTCATCCATACAGAAAGATCATTATTAATGTTGACAGAAGGCCAACGATTTATTCTAACTATTGCGCATCTTTTACTTATGATAAATGAAGCATCTATTCAGCTATCCATAAGATAAAGTTCCTTCATCTTTGTCTTTCATAAGTAGCAGATGAATCACCCTTTCTATTTCTGCCAGACGAATTATCCATTCAAGTACTTTATCTTATGATTTATCTATTGCATCACAGAAGCACAGATGTCTTGTTACTTCAACGCTTTGTCTGTTGAATTATAAAAGCACAAATGTCCAATTTCTTCAGTGCTTCATCTGATGAGTTGTTTGTTGTAAAAGACAGACTATGCTTTAAGGCACGGACAAATTTTCCTCATGGCTTTGTCTATTGTGAAGTCTGTTGCATGTAATAGACAAATTCAGTTTGAACAAATGAACTTCTTTGCTTTGTGATATGATCCCTGCTTCTTCTGCTTTATCTATTGATAGCATACAATCATTGGTTCACTTATGATAGATGAAGTCTCTGCTCTGTCATACAATCTTTGCTTCTCCGCTTTGCCTATTGATGGCAAATGAAGTTTTTGTTCTGCTGGAAGATCTTCACTCCTTCTGCCTTTGTCTGTTCTCATCAGACGACCATTGGTTTAACTATGACTTGCTTATGATAGACAAAGTCTATTATATGCATACTATCGTGCATCTGTCAAATGTAATCTTCCATTTTGATAGACGAATGGAAATAATAGAGTCCTTTTCATTCGTGCTTTGTTTGTTACGACACTTTATCTTTTTCTTATTTATTTGCTCAAGCCTTGTAGCCATGGAATAAGTTTTTTGTGCTTATTTTTCTTTAAAACCTACAACTTGATTCTGTACACTAAAATCTTGATAACAACCATTAGTATATAATGTTTAATCAAGTTTTATTTTTCATTAAAGCCATACATTTATGTCAACATTCTTCCCCTTTTTGATGATAACAAAACTTGATTAAAAATTATCTCATAAAAGATAATCTTTCCATGAATGTACGTAAATAAAAAATGTTTACAATGTTTAACATTCCACAAGTTGCCATTTTCTTATGTTTCCTTATGTTTTTATATATATAAATTCTTCCCTTGATTATTTAAAATGTATTCTCCCCATAATTAGTTGAAGATTATGCATTTTTATATTCTCTTTTAGAGATAATTTGCATAGTCTTTCTCCCCCTTTTTATCAAAAGCAAAAAGAAAACATCCATTCCAAGTAAGACATACACACAAAGAGAAGTAGCTAGAGAAAGATGAAAATATTTCATTTCATTTTAGTACAAACAAAGCTATAGACAAGAAGACAAACACTCAGCTTGCATAGAAAGAGTAGGAGAGGTGGTGTGTGAGACTGCAAAGGAGGGAGTGGTAGTGTTAGAGAACTTTGTATCACAGTAAGTGAGATACAAAGTTTTAAGGAAGGGAAGAGGGAAAGGAGATGATAATAAAGCTATTGGAGCTTCCTTTCCCCTCTCTTCAAGAGCCCCAACTAATGATGAAGTTGGATCTAGGGGCAAAAGTAGCGGAGATATGAGTTATATTCTTGAGAGCCACATCTTAAAGAGAAATACTTCTAACGGTAAAGATGGTTTCGAATATTGTTATAGGCATAAGTAATATCGTCCCAGTAAGAGAAGTGAAAAGTCATTCTTGAATGCTTCAATTTCCACCACACAATGGTCTGCCTTCCATATATTCTTCCTAAATGCCCCTCCCTAAGGTAGTTCGTCTTTGTGGTGCAATGAAGGATTGTGATTTAGGGGTTAAAATAGATTGATTATGGGGGCTATACGAGGTAGTTGATATAATCTTTTTGCAAAGAGAGAATAACTCATGCTAAAATAAGAATTGAATGTGACAACCATAACCATAAGTTAATTCTGGCAAGAAAATGAGGCGTACTCAACTTTTGAAATCAATCTTCAGACGAAGTGTGAATAGGGCACTTGATATGAATAGGTTACTTCATCTGAGACAAAGTCTAGTATCAATAAATCATATTCAACATCTCAATTTCAAGCACAAAAACATTAGAGATTTCACTCTTAGATCATCACATATGTCATGCCTAATTCTCCTCTAATGTTGCAGAAGGTGTCTAATTAGAGTGGCTTAGTAAAAATATCAGCAAGTTGAGTATTTGTGGGCACATATTCTAGACATATATCATGTTTTTCAATATAATATCTAATAAAATGGTGCCTAATTTCTATATGCTTAGTTCTCAAATATAAAACAGGATTCTTTGTCAAGCATATAGCATTAGTGTTATCACATTTAATGGGTATGTCTCAATAGCTTAGTCCATAATCAAGAAGTTGTTGTTTCATTCATAATAATTGAGCACAACAACCTCCAACTGCTATGTATTTAGATTTTCCTATAGAGAGAGCAACACTGGTTTATTTTCTACAGAACCATGATACTGAATTACTTTCTAGAAATTGACAAGTTTCACTAGTACTTCTTCTATTGACTTTATATCCTCTAAAATCAACATCAGGATATCTAATGAGTTCAAAATTAGTTTCTTTGAAATAACAAAGTCCTATATTTGGTGTGTTAACTAGATACTTAAATATGTGTTTTACTACTGTAAGATGAGATTCTCTAGGATTAGATTGAAATCTAATGCATAAGCATACACTAAAGAGAATATCTGGTCTAGATGCAATAAGATAAAGAAGAGATCAACTCATACTTCTATATTATTTTTGATCCATAAGTTTACCTTTTTCATCCTTGTCTAGCCTTGTTGATATGTTTATTGGAATACTTATTGCCTTAACTTACTCTATTTTGAAATTCTTTAACATCTGTCTATTATATTTGTATTAACAAATATAATTTCCATCATCTCTTTACTTGATTTGCAATTCAAGGAAGTAATTCAGTTCTCCCATCATACTCATTCAAATTCAGCCTGCATGATCTTTGAGAAATCTTGATAGAGTTTTTCATTAGTAGCTTCAAATATAATGTCATCCACATAAATTTGAACTATTAAGATATCTTTGTCAATATTTTTGATAAATAGAATAATGTCAACCTTTCCTCTCTTGAATTTATGATTACTTAAGAATTTGCTCAACCTTTCATACCAAACTCTTGTAGCTTGTCTTAAATTGATCGGGTTTATCGTCATTCTCAAAACCAAGAGGTTGATCTACATACACTTCTTCACTTAAATATCCATTTAGAAATTTACACTTTACATCCATCTAAAATAACTTAAATTTCTTATAGGATGCAAAAGCAAGTAATATTCTAATGGCTTCTAATCTAGCAACAGGGGTATATGATTCTTCAAGTCAATTCATTCTTCTTGAGAGTACTCCTTAGCAACTAATTATGCCTTGTTTCTTACAACTAACCCACTCTCCTCCAGCTTATTTTTAGTACTCATTTAGTTCCAATTACATAAACATTATTTAGTTTTGGAACTAATTCCCATACTTTGCTCCTTTCAAATTTGTTAAGCTCTTCTTGCATTGCTATAATCCAATTTTCATCATTCAAAGCTTGATCAATGTTAGTTGGTTTTATTATAGATATGAAAGCATAATGACTATAGACATTTTGCATAGACCTTTTTGTTTTGACACTATCATATACATTTCCAATGATTTGCTTTCTAGTATAAGTAGTAAAAAATCTCAAATTAGTAGGAGGTTGATAGGGAACATCACCTACTCTTTCCTCCTCTTCATTTTCTGAACTTTGTATATCTCTAAAATTTGTGTCATCCACTTGATTCTTCAATATAAGCTTCTTCATATTTGTTGCAGCTTCATTTGCATCACAATTACACTCCTTTCTCGGGGTTATATTTGCTTCATCAAATTTAACCTGTATAGACTCTTCTACAACCTGTGTTTTCTTAATGTAGACTCTAAATGCTCTACTATTGGAAGAGTAACCAAGAAAGATAACTTCATTACTCTTTGGATTAAACTTTCCAAGGTTATCTTTTCCATTGTTCTGCACATAGATTAAGCATCTAAAGGGAAGGAAATATGAGATGTTTAGTTTTCTTCCTTTCCAAAGCTCATATGAGATTTTCTTTAAGATTGCTCTTATCGTAACCCTGTTCAGCACATGGTAGGCAGTACTAACTGCTTCTCCCCATAATCTTTTAGACAATTTACTTTCATTCAATATGGTTCTTGCCATTTTCTGAATTGTTCGATTCTTTCTTTCTACAACTCTATTTTGTCGAGGAGTTCTGGGGGGATGAAAAACTATGGTGAATTCCTTTTCCATCATAAAAATTAAAGAATCTTCTGTTCTTGAATTTACCACCATGATCACTATGGATGGATATGATAAACACTAGTTTCTCATTTTGAACTAGCTTTGGAAATGTATAAAATATTGAAATTGCTTCATCTTTGCTAATCAAGAGAATCACCCATGTAAATCTAGAATAGTCATCTACTATCACATATAGATATCTTTTTCCTCCAAGGGTGACTATGTCTGATGGTCCAAATAGATCCATATACAATAGTTCCAGGGGTTTGGATGTAGATACTTTATTTTTAGGATGGAAGGGTACTTTGGTATGTTTTGACAATTAATAAGATTTGCATATTTGATTTTTGTCATAATTTAATTTTGGTAGACCAATTACAAGATCTTTTTTCCACAAAGATTTAATGTTTGATATATTGATGTGTCCCATCCTCTTATGCCATACCCATGTATCATCCTTGACTATAATTAGGCATTTCTAATAATTTCATCTAGCTATACTAGATAAATATTTTCAAGCCTTTTTCCACTAAATAGTAGATCATTATCTATACCGAATACATTATATGTAGATGGTTTAAACACAACTTTGTGACCCCTATCATATAATTGCCTGATGCTTAGCAGATTGTGCTTAAGTCCTTCTACATATAATACATCCTCTATGCATACATTGAATAAAACATAAATTTTACCTATTCCCTTGATAAGACCTTCATCATTGTTGCCAAATGCTATTATTCCTCCATCCATTAGCTTCAAATCTTTGAACAACTTTTTGTTCCCAATCATATGTTTCAAACAGCCACTATCCATGAACCATGCATTTCTAGACATAGCTTTGAGAGTTACCTGCATTCGAAGCAAATTTTCTTCTCACCTTATTATTACCTAAGTATTGGGTCCAACGATGTTAGTGGAATTGTGTGTGGTATAAGTGTGTGTTCATTCATTCCATTTTTATCTCATCTTAGCACCTTTTGCTTGCATCTTTTTGGCATAATAATCATACACTTTATGTCCAAATCTATTGCAAAAATAGCAAGTATTTGGAGCTTTGCCAAGTGCATTATATTCCACTAGTTTCTTTATCCAGGGATAACCCATGAACCTTCTAATGTTTGGACAATTTTCCTTTTCTTCTATGAGGTTCACTCCCTTTGATCATCTAGCAAATTTTATAAATTTTCATCATCTGATTGTTCATATCCAAGTCTCTTTTTGTTGGTTTGACTGGTCATTCTCATGAATTTGGTCACAGATTCTCCTAGATTATAGAATTTACTTAACATGTTGTTTAATAATTCTATCTCTTTCTTTAGATCTCCAACCTCCTTTTACAGAGATAGATTTCTTTCTGCCAAAATAGAATTTACTTTGACAATTGCATCAAAGTGTTTTTTCTTTTGAGTAAGCTTCTAGCCAAGTGATTCGAACTCACTGAAGAGAGAGTTGTATGATTTTTGTAACTCATCAAATTTTTTGCATTTCTCACAAGTGCTATTTGAACTTGAAGAGTCGGAACTATAAGAGTAGTACGAGTTTACTTCTATCTCTAGCTCCATTGTGCATTGCTCTTTGATGGTAATTTGATCTATTGACTCATTCTCCATCTGGGCCATGTAGCATATTCTTGCGAGGCGTCCAACTTTGTTGTCACCTTTCTCACTCGAGCTAGTCTCTAAGGATTCTTTGTCATTCATGTACATTCCTCTGGCTTGGTTTCTTGAGGACTTCTTGAAGTATTTCTTTTCCTTTTTGTCATCCTTCTTGTTCATATTTATTTTTTATTTATTAAGATATTAAGAGACATGTGTTCGATCCCTTAACATCTATAGCATATAGGGAGATCCTTCTTTTTTTTAGTCATTTTCTTTTATTGCCTAGGTTGTCTCCTTGAAGAGCTGCCTCTACTGCTTCTTGCAAACTTTCTGAAATTTCTGACCAACATGGTCATATCATCTTTAGATTGTGATACCAGATCACTATTGCTTCTTTGGTCACTTTCAAAGCAATACTTTTCTTTGGCTTTGTTGGCTCCTCCCTTTTATTCTTAATCAGCTCATGTGACATCAATGAACTAATAAGATCATCCACCAGAAGAGTGTTTAGATCCTTTGCTTCCTTTATTGTTGTAATCTTCTAGTTCCATGATTCTGGTAGTGCCCTTAGTATTTTTATCACCTGTTCAGAGTTTATAACTTCTTTTTCCAAACCTTTCAAAGTATTAGTAACTTTAGAAAAGTAAGCATATATTTCAGATATAATTTCTCCTTCCTTCATCCTAAAGTTTTCTAGTTCTCCTATCAATATTTTTCTTCTAGTTCCCTTAACTTGTGAGAAACCTTCATAAATAGATGTTAATTTATCCCAGATTCCTTTTGCAATGGTGCAAGAGGATACTTTATCAAACTTAGATGGAGATAGTCCACAAAATAAAAAGTTCATAGCCTTTGCATGGACTGAGGTGGCTTCCTCTTTAGTCCATGCATCCACTTCAGTAGTGGGAAGAGTGATTTCAACTTTAATAACCTTCCAAGATTCTATATCATTGGTTATAATAAATTGCTTCATCCTTAACTTCCAGTAAGTGAAGTTAGTTTCATCAAATAGGGGTGGCCAGGTAGACGATTATCCCTTGATAAATATTTGTAATGAGGATGATGGGTTTGCCATTGGATCACACAAGTGTTTATACAATCTGCTCTGATATCATTTGTTGGTCTCAAAGGTTGGGAAAAAACCCAAGAGGGGAGGAGTGAATTGGGCACTTAAAAATTATTTTTCAACTACTTTAGGAGTATTCTTCCCTCTAGCAATCAATCACTCAGTAAGCATAGGGGAAGATTTCTGAAAATTGAATGCAGAAGTAAATAATCTTCCCAAAGATAGTTGAGAGCCTTCAAAGAAAGTTGAGGAAGGTTTGAATGTGAGGCTCTTGACACTTGAAGGATGACGGAAGGTTTAGCTCAGATCAGTAAATGCTCTCAAGAGGATTTCGAATGATTTTCTCAATACTTCATTGGGTTCCCCCTACATCATCAATAATTAATTTATAACTACTTTGAATTCTAGTAATTGGTGGTAGCTGAGCTCCATTAATGACAAAAGACATTCTGATTGGGGTATTTTAAATTCTCTGACTTCTGCATAATTCTCATATGTTGTAATGCCTATAACGTCGACCTTGGAGAAGATGATTTCTAGTTTCTCAATAAGCTTTGGTCTAGGTATTACTACAATGAATGCCTCTTTCATCAATATAGAAAGATCATTGTTAATGTTGAGCAAAGATCAACGTTCTGACCGTTACTTGTCTCTTACTTATGATAGATAAAGCATCTATCCAGCTATCCCTAAGACAAAGTTCCTTCATCTTTGTCTTTCATAAGTAGTAGATGAATCCCCCTTTCTATTATTGACAGATGAATCATTCGTTCAAGTGCTTTGTCTTATGATTTGTCTGTTGCACTGTAGAGGCACAAATGTCATGTTCCTTCAGCGCTTCATCTATTGGGTTTGTTTGTTGAATTGTAGAAGCATGGATGTCCAATTTCTATAGCGTTTTTTCTGATGAGTTGTCTATTATGAATGATAGACTATGTTTTAAGGAGCGAAAGAAATTTCCTCATGGCTTTGTCTGTTGTGAAGTCTATTCCATGTAATAGACAAACTCAGTTTGAATAGACGAACTTTTTTGCTTTGCAATATGATCTTTGCTTCTTCTGCTATGTCTATTGATAGCAGACAATCATTGGTTCACTTGTGATAGATGAAGTCTCCACTCTATCATACATCCTTGCTTCTCTGCTTTGTCTATTGATGGCAGGTGAAGTTTTTTTTCTACTGGAAGATTTTTAGTCTTTCCACCTTTGTCTATTCTCATCAAACAACCATTGGCTTAACTGTTGCTTGCTTATAATATATGAAGTCTATTATATGCATATTGTCTTGCATCCGTTAGATATAATCTTCCACTTTGACAGATGAATGGAAACAACTGAGTCCTTTTCATTCGTGCTTTGTTTGTTATGACACATCATCTTTTGGCTCTTTACTTGCTTAAGCCTTGTCGCTATGGAATATGTTTTTTGTATTCATTTTTCTTTAAGACCCGCAACTTGATTCTGCATACTAAAATATTGATAACAACCATTAGTATATAATCTTTCATTAAGTTTTTTTACCATCAAAACCATGCATTTTTATTAATATTAAGCATAAGGAAGCATAAGTATGAGACACATGACAGGTGATAGTGTTAGAAGCGGCTAGTGTAGTTCTATAAACAAATCTCCCTCTAAAACTAAAGGATCCAAGTGGTTTTAATATCACAATTATAGTTGGAGGTTTGAACAGGGTAAAGGCATGGATTTAGGTGCTAATATCAATCTAATGCCTTATTTTATTTACTTACAACTTGGTTTGAGGGATTTAAAACTCACTATTATGGCTCTATAACTTGCAGATAGATTAGTAAAATATCTTAGAGGCATTGTAGAGGATATTTTAGTTTAGATTAATAAATTAATTATTCCTACGGATTTAATTGTACTAGATATGGAAAGGCAAGTGATTCCAGAAAGAGAGATACCCATTCTTTTGGGGCATCCATTCATGGCTATAGCTAAAACAATTTTAGATTTGCAGAATGGAAATTTTAAATTGACTATTTTGGATGATACTATGAAGTTTTCTATTTATAACTCTTTAGCCTTATCTTCATATCCTAGTGGTTGCTTTTATATTGATAAGTTGGACTCACTTGTATTATCTACATTTGTGAAGTAAGAAATAGAAGATAAACTGGAGCTAGTTTTTACTACTAATGAATTTCTTGAGGAAGATAAAGAAATATAGGAGTTAAAAGTAGAGCTAGATGGTGTAGAGCAAGTCATAGAAGATGATGTTACCAAGGAATGGTTAATGCATTTTAACCCCAAATTGGCACCGTTAATTATTACACCATCAAAACTAGAATTGAAGTAACTACCATAGAATTTAAAGTATATATTTCTTGATGAGAATAATACTCTTCCAGCAATAATTATTGCTTACTTATCTGCTAATGAAGAGAAAAGTTGTTGAACATTTTGAGAGAGCACAAGGAGGCTATAGGTTGGACATTAGCTAACATTAAAAGAATTAGCCCTACTATTTGTATGCATAAAATTCTGTTAGAAGATGATGTAAAACCTTCTAGGGAGGCTCAGAGAAGACTTAACCCACACATGCAGGAAGCTGTTAGAGCCAAAGTGATCAAGTTGCTTGATGCAAGTATTATCTACCTAATCTTTGACTGCAAATGGTTTACAACCAAGTTCCTATCACTTAGGAAGACTAGAAAAAGATAACATTCACCTGCCCTTTGGAACAATTGCTTAGCAAAAAATGTCATTTGACCTCTAGAATGCTCCTGCAACCTTTCAAAAGTGTGTGATGTCAATTTTCTCCAATATGATTGAAAGGTTTGTTTTAGTATTTATGAATGATTTTTCTATCTTTAGTGATTCATTTGATGATTGCCTTGATAATTTGAAATAGGTGCTTGAAAGGTGCGTTGGAATGAACTTGACATTAAGTTGGGAGAAGTGTTATCTCCTAGTTAAGTGGGGAATTATTCTTGGATATATTATTTCTGTTAGTATAAGTGTATAGTTTTAGTGATAAACAAAACTTGATTAAGTTTATAACTAATGGAAGTTTGTCAAGATCCTAAATGCAAAAACTACAAAATTGCAGTTGAAAACTAAAAGATTATAGAACTAAAATTCAATTGCTGAAAGCATGAAAGATGTTTCACATTGCATTTTAGACTTTACAATGCCATCTTCAGACATGCTGAAACTTACTTAAGGTTAAGGAGCATTAAAAAAATGGCTAAGTTTAGAACTTTAGAAGTTATAAAAGTTTTTTAGATGTGCTAAAGCACTATTACAAGGTACAAGTTTAAGACAGCTTCGTTCGTCATTTAAAAAAGTTTGAAATATTTACTTTAGATAGTATGAAAGAGCTTTACATAGTCTTGTTCCATTATTCTGAATGAAAGACCATTTCAAACATCTAAAGACATGCTTCATATGGAATGAAGCAATGATAAAAGCAAGCTTCAGATATACTGAAGACATTACTTCAGAAGTTCCCATGCCCACATCAGAAGTGTTGAAGTTTGAAAGCAAATACGTCAGTTCAAAAGTTATGAATAACTAACTTTAGATGTGCTAAATCATTTCAAAAGAAGTTGAACTTCAAGTCATTCAGCACATTCTGTCTCTTCAGATGTTTTGAAGTAGCAACAGCATTCGAAGCAACAACAACTCAATTTTAGATAATCCGAAGTCATGACAAAATCTGAAGTAATTTTAACTTCCAATGCTAAAGGCATTCCAGACTTATTGAATACTTTGGTTCAAATGATCTGAATCATCTAACTATTATCTCTAGCAAGAATGACGTTGCAAGTTTCCACAGCTATAAATTTGACTAAAAAAGGCTAAATTCAATGGGAGAAAATTCAAACATTCTTCTATATTTAATGAAGCTCAACTACCCCCAATGGACATAATTCAAATCAAAGTATATATGGAGTAAATCTGGTTGTTGGAAGAAGACTAGAAAAAGAAAGTAAGAGAGAACTACAACAAGCATTCAAAGATAAAAAGACTTCACGTATTCTCTCTCAGCCTTTCATGTTAAAACTTTTATCAATCTTCATCAAGGCTCTCAACAACTTTCAGAAAAAATAATTAATTTTGCATTCAAAGGTGCCAAACCTTCCCTTACTGAATCAGTGAAATACTCTGTAAAGTGTATTTAATTTTTCTGCCTCTATTTCTGTGATTGGCTTGAGTTAGTGATTGGGAACCAGACTCGAAAAAAGTTGGACTAGTCTATTAGAGTGTGTCTCATAGCCAGTAGCTACATTGTATCTATGCCCCCTAAAATTAGAATCTAGAAGAGTGTAGAGGCACTAAGTTGTTAAGGCCCCTTGAGATAGAACCAATAAGAGTACTAAGTACAATAGTTGTATTTCTACTATAGCAAGATAGTAGAACACAAGTCAGTAGAAGAGAGTGTTCAGAAGAGTGGAGTAGAGTAGTTGACTAGAACTACCATAAAAATCTCTATCTAATCATTAATTGCTTGCATTATTTTCATTGAATTACTTAGAGAGACCTTAATCTTTCAAAGGGGCTTAACTAGAAATTTTTAATAACCCAATTCACCCTCCCTTCTTGGGTTTTTGCCTTGTTATAGGGCCTAGTAGTTTTAAGTAGAAGCATTAAAGTGGACAAGGCAAAAATTAATGTGATTGTTAAGTTGTCTCCCCCGACTTCGGTCAAGGGAGTAAGGAGTTTTTTTGTTCATGTAGGTTTCTATAAATGATTCATAAAGGACTTTTCAAAAATTTATAGACCATTGTGTAACTAATTGGCTAATTAGGTGATATTCTATTTTGATGATATTGCTTTTAATACCATGAAAAAAAAACTTATGCTCCAATTCTATTTGTTCTTGATTAGTCCCATCCATTTGAACCTATGTGTGATGCATTTGATTTTTCTATTGGTGCTATGTTAATATAGAGGATAGCTAAATTGCCTCATGTGATTCACTATGCAAGCAGGACTTTGAATGAAGTAGAATTGAATTATTCTAATATTAAAAAAGAACTGCTAGCAATTATGTTTGCTTTAGAAAAGTTTCGCTCATACTAGATTGGTTCTAAGGTAATTATCTATTCTAATCATATCATATTGAAATATTTACTAACTAAGAAAATGCCAAACACATGTTGATTAGGTGGGTCTTATTGCTACAAGAATTTGACCTGACAATCAAGGATATGAAAGGAAGTGAAAATATTGTAGTTAATCATCTATTCAGATTAGTGGAGAGAATTGATTTTGAGCAAGGAGAAGATGAAGAAAAGACTCCCATCAATGAGATTTTTCCTGATGAACAACCATTTTGTATGTAGGAAAAAGAACCTTGGTATGCTAACATTTTAACTATTTAGTTAAAGGGGTTTTTAATCCAGTGTGGAAAGAAGCGGTTGCTGTCAGTATCAAACACTACTTTTGGGATGATCCAATTCTGTTCAAACTTTGTCCGGATCAAATCATTGGATATTGTATATTTGAGGATGAACAACAAAGCATTTTGAGTCATTGCCACACATTTAGCTATGGAGGGCATTTTGGAGGAAAGAAGACTACTCTTAAGGTATTTCAATTTGGGTTTATTTTTTAGCCAACTATTTTCAAGTATGCTCATGCCTTTTGTACAAAGAGCGATAGATGCCAAAGAATAGGTAATATTTGGAAGAGATATGAAATGTCACTCACAAGTAATCAAGTTGTTGAACTATTTAATGTACGGGGCATTAATTTCATGGGCCCATTCCCACCATCCAATGGGAACATTTATATTCTGCTTATTGTTGATTATGTATTTAAGTGGATTGAGGTGATGGTCACTAAAACTAACAATGCTAATGTTGTGCTTAGATTTCTAAAAGACATGTTTTACCAGGTTTGGTACTCCAAGAGCAATCATTAGTGATAGAGGCAATCATTTTTACAATAATGTATTTGCAACCCTATTGAAAAAGTATAGCATCAGTCATCGAGTGGCAACACCTTATCATCCATAAACTTTTGGACAAGTTGAAATGAACAACCAACAGATCAAAGCAATTCTAGAGAGGACAGTTAATGCTTCAAGGAAAGATTGAGCAGTGAAGCTAGATGATGCACTTTAGGCATATAGAACTATTTTCAAGACCCTAATTGGAATGAGTCCTTATAGGCTTGTCTTTTGTAAAGCATGCCATTTACCTATGGTGTTGGAACACTGTAGCACCCTGCACCCCCATCCTATGCGTTTTAGCCATTAGGTAGATTGTTCTCTATTGAGGCCTATGCGGGATGCCACCATTCTCTTTCTTCTCAATAATTTTCCTATTTTTTGTTAAAAATTTGGCAGAGTCTACCTTGAATTATCCAGATCCAAAACCTGATAAACATTAATCAAATAAATTTCTAATATCCATACTCATAATTTCCAATATAAAACATAATCATCAATAATAACATTTGATCATAAAATCACTCCCACACCCACAATTGCCTAGGATCAAAACCTATCATGATGGTAATACACCATAGGGGAATCATCATACAAATCTACTTATAGAATTAAATCACTATGACATGCTAATACTTTTAGTATACATCATTTAGTATCTTAATTACACTTTACAAATACATTATGAAATAAAATTTTCATTCCTTATACCACAAAATTTTTTCTACAATCTTGTTTACCAATCCCAGCCCATAGTTGTGATTCTTTACCTAGTCTGTCAGCTAAAAAAATAAAATAAGAAGGCATGAGTCTAGGCAACTCAGTAAGTAGCTGAATAAAAGGAAACAATAATCAATAAAATAACATGCTTATTATAGAACCTGTTTAATCCATTCTCAAATTATACTATACAAAACATTACATGTCATTTAACTCAATCATTTCGATAACATTCAAGTCTATATGCTAATCATGAAATACTCTATATTCCCATTCATTTGCATATTTAAAGAATATTATAAACATGTTTCTCGACAAATAACTCAATGAACTTCAATCACTATACAATTCTTTGGATATTCAATATCCTTAACCATTTATACCTTCATCCATGTCTAATCCATAAAAATCTCATACTTTTACTTAAGATAGCCAACATCAATCAATATAAAATCATTTCATGGAATGCTTTAAATTCCTTTTAACACAGACATTTAATTATATTCACAAAAGAATAATCAGGGGATGTTCACTATCCCCAGTCAAAACATACATGCCTGGATTCAAACCATGGGATAATCCATATCCACATCATATCATACAATCATAAATGCACCCAAGAAAGTAGAGCCTACTTACTTTCATGAAGACCAATTCCAAAACTCCCCCAGTTCCATTGTCGCTTATCCATCCTCCAATGATTCTACACATACAATGATTTTATTCATTTAGAAAGGCCATTTAGCTAATTTATAAATAGCTCTATATGCCTCTCAATTGCACAATAGCAATTTAATTTAGTCATGAACTAATCCAACTTCACTTTTCTTTTAATCCTTTACTAACCATTTCTAGAGTTAATATGCCATTCATACTCAATAATAGTTTACAGTTGGATCAATCAATTACTTATGACAACTTATGAATACATTTTATCAAGTACCTTATAAGCATTTTCAAATTATCAATTCCATAATAAAGTGAGTGAGGGGTCTTCCTTCCTAATAATGCATAACGATAAGCTAACGTAATTAACAGTTAATGAACTTCAAGAATCAACTAAGTCTCTGATTCAGTCTTTTGGCCATCTCAATTCGTTATGCACAATTCCTCCCTTTTTAACTTGCACTTAGGTTACTATTTATCTCATAGATCATATTATAATATGTTTAAATCATCTTAATGCATTACAATTTATAAATAAATCATTTTCCCCTTGGAAATTTCACAAAACCCAAGAAATCCCAAAAATTTTCACTATGGATGAAATCTTAATAGAGCAACATCGTTACAATTACACACTTAATCATGTTTCCCCATAATAATCAGCCATAAACATGACTTTTCAGCCTAAATTCTCCTGTTCACATATTAATACCAAACCTTAACATATAGAAAATGTAAATTAGATGAAATTAGATGAGGAAAAACCAAATTTCCATACCTAATTCACTTTAAACATATAACAATTCATTATTTGACCATTTTCCCCATGGTTCTATAATAAAACCCCATCATTGTCATCCTAAAGAACTATTCACAAAACCCTAACTAGCATGAATCATCATGTTTTATGCCTAATCATTCCAAACCATGTTATAATTATCTAATTAAGTCTTTTCATCATGAAAGCCTCACAATTTCATATTAAACTTCCCTCACAAGTCACTATTTACAAAACCCCAATCATGCTAAATCATCAATTCGAATAGGAAAAAGTGACTTACCAGATCATTCACAGGTGACTTTAACCATTAATCACGATTTCAACTTCACTTATCCAAGAACCCACCATGGGTTGTAGCAAAACATGATTTTCCTCTCTTTCACCACTCCAACAAGTTGGGAATTGAATTTTGGAAACATAAAGGAGATATGGAATGCCTAACCAAAGATTTCCCTTAGGAAAATCACACTAATCGGAGCTAGGGACATGAGAATGGGCATGAGAAAAAGGAAACAGGACGAAGAAGAAGAACGGAACTAGTCTGACTTGAAAAAGTCGGCTCCCTGTTTTATAGCCAACACCGAAGCCATGGAGTCCAAACCTCTGGACACCCAAGCCCCCTCTCTCTTGATCCAATGCAACAGTGCCCAATCCCAGTCTGCAGTGTGTTGTCTATTGCCCCCTTTTTTTTCTTTCTTGTTTCTTCTCTTTTTCACTTTATTTCTTCTCCGTTATTTTTTCCTTTGTTTTCCCATATAATATTCATATAACCAACATAATAATTGTCCTTTACATCATTAGGAGTCAAATCATAATCTATTTACATCTATTTTCACTTATATACAATTCATACCTACTTAACTTACTTTATTTCAAAAAAATGCACCCTCTATTTTAATTTCTTATTTCTCTTTTATTTTCACCATATCATTTTTCACCTAATTGAGGTATTAAAACATACAATTGATCCTTTCCCATGACTCAAAATAATTTCTTAAATCGCCACATATCCAAAATTTCACAAAAACTCCCTCACAGTTAATATAATCAATGCATATTTTCCCTAGTTAGTTATTTAAGAAAATTTTTCAAAATTTCCCCCACTTTTAGCACCCCAAGTGTTACAAACACAAAGCATATTGGGCAATCAAGAAGCTAAACTTTGATTTATAGAAGGCAAGGAAAGAAAGAAAGCTTAAGTTGAATGAATTAAAGGAGTTGAGAGATGAAGCTTATGAAAATATGAAGATTTACAAAGAAAGAACACAGAGAAATCATGATCAAATTATTCACACAATATGCGTTGAACCTGGGATGGAAGTATTGTTATATGACTTATGGTTATATCTATTTGTAGGAAAATTGTAGTCCTGGTGGGTTGGTGTAATACCTAGCTCCTAGGGTGCTTCATCTTATATTCCAGGGAAGGATTCTACATAAAATCCAATGGAGTCTCCCTAAAATATAAGGATTTCATACTTGTACAATATTCATCACATAACTCCATATTTTCATCAATTATGCATCACTGTCACTAGTAAGAATACACAACCACATACTGCCCAGAATCATAAACCTCATTGTAATGGCAAATGGCATGGCTAGACCTGCACAAAAATATATCCAGACGCATCACATATATTCTACCACAATGACATGCCAATACAATTATTTTATACATAACTCAATACACATCATAACTTAATTTTTTTTAATCTTTTTAAATTACAAATTATATTCATTATGGGGATTTCAACCCCTAAATTCATCAAAATACACCATGAAGATTGCTGTCTAATCCCGATCATGAGCATCAACCCCTCAGTTGGGATCCATCGCCTAACCAATCAACTAAAAAAAACCATAAATTAAATGGCATGCGTCCAGTTGTAATATACAAACAACTTCATGACATACTGACTTTCAGGACATTGTATGACAATTTAACATCATCTTGATGCCCATAATGCACATGCCCTCATAATCCAAGTTTATATATACAACCTCACTATCAAATCATCCTTATAATAAAAACTCATTACTACCTCATTACAAAGGCATATCCACACCCCATAGATGTTTTATCATATCCATACTTGTTTGTGCCACTACGGCACTATCACAGCCATATTATATTTTTGCCACCTAGGATATCATTTTGCATCTATGGAATCCAAAATGCATTTAATCCACACCATTTTCATGCCACCAAAGGCATATCCACATCATTTTCATACCATCAAAAGCATGTCTACACCATTTTCATGCCACCAAAGGCATATGCTCTCATGCCACCAAAAGCATATCATTTTGGATTCATATCATAATTACACCTCATTAGGGTTCTCTACCATGTCTCTTAGCACACTATATCTTAGAAGAGTCACATGTGACCAAATTACATTTTTACCATCCATTCATCAAAATCTCCCCACATATCACATAACACCATTACATATCACTTAACTCAATCATATCCATCATAATTCATGACTCATGATGGATTACCATATAATAGAATATCAAAAGCATTTTAATTAAACAAAGATCCAAATGTAAATCATTCAAAGCAAATATCTAAAAATACACAATTTCATCATTTCAATCATGATGCAATACAATTAACATTATTCAGCACAACTATGGGATACTCATTATCCCCATCAGTCCATGCATTAACATGTCTGTCCAATATAAATAAATAGAATACATCATTCCAACCATAATGCAATACAATAAATGTCATTCAGCAAATTCATAGGATATGCACTATCCCCATCAATTCACACATTCAAACATGTGTAACAAAAAGAAGCATTCAACACACGGTGCCCATATGCAAAATAATAGGATATTTAACATTCCCACCAATTCACACATTACCACAATATAATAATCATCATTCAATCATGATGCCCATATGCAAATCAAGGGATACTCACTATCCCTAACAAGTCAAGCATTTATAAATTCATTTCCAAGAAAAACACCTACTTACATTAATGGAGAGTAATTTATCAATCCTCCAGTTCCATAACTTAGCCTCCATCAATGCTCAAATGGCCTTACACATATAACATACATCATAATTCAATTTACATATGCTCCTTGAATCATGCTAGCAATAAAATTTAATTATGGTAGCTAATCTCATACAAAGGCATCTCTAATTAAGTCATTATCAACGTCACATAGAGGGTCTTTAAGCATCATTTCCACATAAGATTTGTCATGCTTTCAAGTGTGAAGTGCCATTCTAATATCATTTACATCATTGCCTAATTCTGGTCCTTTTTAGTGCCTACTTAATTGCAAATTAAAGCTACAAATGGGATCAATCAATTACATCTTGTTCCTCATTGAGACATTTCACCAAACATCTTATAGGCAATACTTAAATTACAAATTTCAGCAAGGTGCAACAAATGAATTTTGTTCTAGCAATATAAAACCATTATTCAATATAATTAATAGTTACTTAACTTCAATAACAAATTATTTAAGTCCTTAATTCAATTAAATTGCTACCCACATACAATATACACAAATTCTCCACTCTATTATGCAAACATGTTGCTATCCAATTTGTTGATAGCAATGTAGATAGATTTCAAATGCTTAATTCACCACATTATCATTGAACTTAAACATTCTAATCATTTCTCCTATGAAATCCGCACACAATTCATACAATTTCCCCAAAAATTTACTATTCATGTAAGGTATAAAACCCTACCAAACAAAAATCATAAATTTAGTTAGGGAAAAAAATCTAATAGCAAATTCATGTGTAGCTTCCACCCCAAAACAAAAGTCCAGCCTCAAATCTTCAAACATCCTCCACAAATTGCGGCAAAATGGATTTTCCCTTTTTCTCCATCTTCCAATTAGCTAGAGCTTAAGCTTGGATGCATGGGTGGGTAATTGCATGCCTAAACAAGGTTGTTTCCTAGTTGAAATTGCATCAAAATTGGGGCATGAAGGGCTATTACAACGGCTAGGGCATGAAGGGAAGATGGGTGCATGAATGGCAGGGGAAAAGGGTGATTGAGCATTTAAAGGGGTGGATTTCACTGAAGCGCCAAATTCACTAGCCACCTGATCTCCTCCCTTCATGTAGTGGCATCGCGGTGCGCACCATGGTGCCCGATCCACTGCCCTCCATTTTCTTATTCTTTCTTCCTTTTAGCCCCTTCCTTTTCCTTCCTTTTTCCTCATATTTTTAGCCATGATTTTTCTCACATACCTATGAACAATATAAACCTCAATTATTTCCTTTTATAAATGCATTAAAATGCACAATTAGTCCTCTTAATTAAATAGGAATCCTGCTATTTAATTATCCTGTACATTAAATTTCATACAAATCTTTTCACAACTTAATAAATTCTTGTACATATTATTGCAAAATGATTATTTAAGAAAGAATTTCTCACTTTAACACCCCAACGTGTTACCATTGGCTCATTCCTGGCAATATAAGTGTTTTTACAATGGTCATCAAATAAAGAGATATGTGAGAGATGTCATGCCAATACAATTGAGTGAAGTTGTTGAATTTTGGAAACCATAAAGAAATCATTCATCATGCATAGACATTAAATAAAGTGCTTCTTGGGAGGCAACCCAAGTTTCTGAACCTTCATTATTTTTTTAGCATTTAGCTTAGTTGTTTGCTGACTTTCTTTATTTTTCATTAGTATAGAATAAGTTCAAATTGTTTTCAGTTGTAGTTAATCATGCATATTCAAGGAAGATTTTATCTTAATTATTGGTGGATTGTGTGTTTTGTAGAAGGGAGTATGATTTGTAAATTAAAGATTTAGAGTGAATGAACAAGTGGATGCAAAATAGTTAAAGGACCCACACAATGCAGATGTTGCTCCAAGTTCCAGAGATTGGGCATCACAGTGCCCAAAATTGGGCACCACAGTGCCCACACAATTCAAAGGACACATCAAATTCTAGTGAATTAGGTGCCAAAGTGCCCATCTAGGCACCACGATGCCCAGAATTCAGCCATCCAATTCATATTCTGGCTAGTTGAGCACTGTAGTGCTCGAACCAGCTTAAGACCGGCCATGCACATTTCCACTCCCATATCTTATGAATGTTTACTTGAGTCCCTCTCCCTACATTCAAAGCACCCTTGGAGCCATCCCATCCTCACAAACCATCCACACTTTTCTCTCCATTTCCAAAATTAGAGTCACAAACATTCTCAAACACCATATACACCTCTTAATCCACCAAATTGTGGCTCTCAATTCATCCCATTATAAGCCAAAAAATTCTAAAAATGTGGGTTTAAACAGTAGGTTGGGATTTCATTCAAACAAGGGCTATTAAGTAAGTGTTTTCATTATTTGAGTGATGATTTTGTTGAAATTTGGTTATTAATGTAGATAGGAAGAGATGGCAAGCAAAAAATAGGTTAAAGTGTGAAACAGAGGTTGTGCATGAAGTCATTGGTGACATTTTTATGGAGACATTGCTGCCCTTGATTGTGAAAGAAGGATTGTGGTGTTGACAATGAATTAATCTCATGTGGAATTACCTTTCATTATGTGAAGGAATTTTTTTATTGTGAGCCATAGTTTTCAGTGTTATAAAGTGTTTGCATTGTGGCTCCAAAGTGACAATGCAGTTCTTCTCAAAGCTTTCCAATTTAGCCCACTTTTGTGAGTGAAGTAGGAGTAAAAAGGTTTAGAATTTCAATAGTAGGGAAGAAATGCATTCAAGAAAGGGGTTGTGAAAATCCAATGAGAGCTTTCCATACTATTATCAAGGACCAAAGTTGGGAATAATTAACTAAGAAACTGAGTGCAACTCTTATGCCTATTATTAGAGAGTTTTATGCAAATGCAAGGGAGCACCAAGAAATGAAGGCTCTAGTGAGGGGGAAATGGGTTCCTTTTGATAGAAAACAATTAATAGAAGGTAACAATTTCCTAATTTAAAAGAAGATGAATATTCAGTGTTAAAGAATCAAGGATGAGACTTTGAGGAGATTATTAACTTTCTAGCCAAGCCAAGGACTCAGTGGAAAAGGTTTGGAAATGTTGTACTACACTTTCCTGCAACAGGTTTAAAAGCAAGAGGCAAAATTTAGCACTAGTTTACTTTTGCTAAGTTGCAGCCTACAAACCATTTCATAGACATCGCAAGGGAGAGAGCTTTGTTGAATTATGCAATTCAGAATGGCCTCTCCCTTTATGTGGGTAAGGTCATTAAGGGCTCCATTTTGAATACGGCGCAGGGATTGACACATACAAGCGGATTTGGTCATCCATAACTTATATATGATCTGTGTCTAGAAGTAGAAGTGGTGACTAGTCCTACAAAGGAAATCCAAAACCCTAAACTACCAATCGCTCCTGACATGATCAAGAAACTTGCAAGGAAGGAGGAAGCGATTGAAGAGGGAGTAGGCACCTCTCTTATACCAAGTTTGCTAGGCCCAAGCACTTTATAGCCAAGTACATCTCCATATCAAAGAAATGCACGTTCTGCCAATTTTGAATCAAAGATTTCAGAGTTACAAGATCAGATATCTGACATTCAGTGGACATTAGAGAAGCAACAACAAATGAACAATTCCATGAATAGAAGGATTGATTATTGTTTTGTTAGGCAATAGCAACAGTTCAATTATATGTTCAAAGAAAAACACAAGGAGAAGCTCAAGGAGAAATTCAAGAATAAGTTGAAGGAGATGATGAAGATTTCTTCTTCGAAGATGTTCTAGGATAGGAACAGAATCTAGCAAAAGAGGGCCCCATACCCCCCGAGCTACCTTAAGTAAGGGACAAATAATTTTCAAAGTTTTTGGGAAATTAGAAGGATATAAAAAAATAGATTGTAAGGAAAATCTAGTGACTGAAAGCCACTGAATGTGTGTCCCTGCCCATCCCTTCTTAATGCCTGAGAGAGGCATCTAAGCTGGCCTAAGATAAGCTCAAATCTTCTGCTTAGCCCATGAAACATAGGCAGGCTAGGACGCTTAGGCCTATATTCTAGAGCCCGTCTGCGAGGCAAACCCAGCAAGATAGGCCCAAATCTCATATTGGCAATGGCAGCAATGAGTAGCAACATCCAGTGGGGGTATCCAACAGGCCCAGGCCCAAAGATGTTGGTGAGCTAAGGTGAATGGGCAATCCAAGTGGGTTCTGCTAGAGAGGTCCAAACATGCCATTACTAGCAACTAGTCACCAATCTAAGGAGAAACATGGATGACTAGAAATGATTTTGTAATTTTTGGACCTCACGATCTCTGATTCAGATAATTAGATAGTTGATTTTGGACTTTTTGAATGTTTTATACTCATTGGAATGTTAGATTATTTAAATAGTGGTAGATCATTAAGCTTACTAGGACAATAATTAAGGGATGAGATTTGTCTCCCTAGACTCAATGTGGTGTTTACCAAACCGAACAAGATTATTGCTAATAGTGCTTAATAGATAGTATATACACTAGGATAGAGTCCAATGGAAAGTATATACATTGGGATATATTTTACAAAGCCCAATAAATGGTATATATATTGAGATAGATTATTCAGAGCATAGTAGATGTTCATATACATTAGTATGATTATTCAGAGGCTAGAGATGTTCATATATATTGGGACAGACGATTAAGGTACATGATGTAAATTGTCTTTCTAACACATGTGCTAGTTACATTTATTCTACTTACTAAATTTTTATGACCTACCTCTTTATTACTTATATTTTTTTAGAGAATTCCAATCATGAAGAGCATTAGAGAGTGGTACAGGCATAAATGTTGTAGATTGTCATATCATAGAATCCCAAAGACATTTGTTTTCTTTATGTCTTAGATTTATGTGGGATTTTTACTTGGAATTATTGGAAAAATTTATTCCATTATAGTATCCCCCTTTATTTGTGAGATTATTGTGATTGCTTTCATAATTATGTGACATCTAAGTGTGATAGATCTTGGGAGATTCAACCCAGCATTTAGAGACTATATTTAATTATGTTGTTTTTGAGTCAAGGTCATGATAATTAGTAAATTTAATAAATTTAAATTTTGAATAAAAATGGTGTCAAATAATTTAATAATTTTTCTCAAAATTTTATTATATTTCTTTAAATCCACTAGAAGTATTTGACTATGAAAACTTATAAAGCAAGATTGAGCCATTATATTTACATGTTAATAATTTTTAGTGCTTTTCTTATAGATTCTTGAACTACATTATTTCATATCTTTATTGCAAGGTTAAATTTTAATTTTAATATATTTTTAGGTAATATAATAAACCAAATTGGTTCTTTTAGAACTTTATTTTTATAATTATTTGATTAAATTTTTAAAAATTATAAATTTGGATTTTTAGATTATAAATTTTACATTGCATAGATTAGAAAATGTGATCTATAATTTAAATAGTTGGAATTTAGATAATTATCATATTTGTAAGAAGATTTGGTAATAGCATATTGGGATTAAAATAAATATTGCACCATAAAATTTTTATTTAATGAATAAAATTTTAAATAGAATGTGCTTTTAAAGTATACTCATGCATGCATTATATAGATTTTTCATTTGATTAATTTAGATTTAATACATTAATAATATATAAAATATTAGTTTAGCCATTCACTAAAGAAATTATGAGCAATATATTTACATGTGTTGAAAAATGAAGAAGTCGAGTTATTTTCAAAGATTGATTCTTTGTCTTCTAATTAATTGATAAGGACCCCTTGATGTTGTGAATAACTTATGAGATGTTTTAAAGTAGCACGATAGGTATTTATAACTAATGTGAAATAAAATATCATAAAAACAAAGAATTCTACCAAGTTTTACCATGTAATCAAGACCTTTCTCAGCCAAAATATTTTACAAGTTGGTGTGAATAATTTGTATATAGACATCATATTTGCTCAACTTTAAACTTGGTGAGTGATTCAAATTAATTGGATATTTGCTACATACATCAAGTGATTTTCACCCTAATTGATGTTGATTAAATGATATAAACATGACGCAAAATCTAAGCACCAAAGATGTATTATTTTAATGAAAATACACTACTATTGAAATGACTACAACCATTAATTGCCTCAATTCCATTAATTTTAGTCAATGATGTAAATTTTGCATGGTTGCTTAGCAAACCTAAGCATTCCAATATTCAACAATCATGACAGTAGTAAGTACCTTATTAACTAGGGATGCAACTTAGGTCGAGTACCCATGGACAAAACTAAAACCAAGCCAATTTTAAGTAGGTTTGGTTCCACCTAAGCAACCCATAGGGTTGGTTTGAGCACACCTTTCTGACCCACATCTATAAATTGGGTCATTTTGTTTTAGGTGCTTGGGTACCCAGAACCAACCAAACCCACTTATATGATTTAAAAACAAAAAAACAAATAGGGAGGGGCACAAGGGTTATGACTTACTCTTTCCATTATAGCATTTTGCCCGTAGAAGCAACCGCTCCTATCTCTTCTTGCTTCTTCCTTCTCGCTGCCTTTCTCTTCATGCTTCTTCCTTCCATCCAATTCTACTTTCTGTCCTCCCAAGCTTCCATACGATTTCTCAGATTGGGATTCCCACGAGTTGTGGCTAGCAGTCAACATTAACACCCCATCCATGTTATCGGGGATTGGATTGTCAAGAAGCGTCACCTATAGGAGCAACAGATCTTCCAAAGTAGGTTGTTCTCCATCTCTACTCTTCTTTCCTATGAATCTACATAGACCATTTCCGTCTCTTCTAGGTCTATTATCCCCTCTCCTCACTTTGTTGTATCTGTTGCTTCTGCCATGGAGATGGATGATGCCATGTTCATTAATGTCTTTCTCAGATCATCATCCTCGATGTCCATCATATCTCCCACCACCTTTGTTCAATCTATATCGCCCTCTACTACTAGACTGTCTCATTCACGCATGGCTTGGCTGCAATCGAGCATAGTGAATTTTCTTTATGTCCGTGCACTTGTCTTCTACAGTCTTAAATATCAAAATCCATCAACAAGAAAATGATAAACAGATAAGGGGAAACATATGCCGCACATGTATTCTGAATAAGGTGGAGTATATGACAGTCTTGTTGATGGACCACACAAAGATCAAATTGTGGTTGTCCACTAATTAGTATAACATAAAATAATCATAAGGTAAATATAAAGCTTAAAAGAAAGAGAATAACAAACCTGAAGGAAGATTAAGAGAACTTTATTTTACTAGCCATGCTTTTAAAGTTATAATTTGCATATGCTTTTATGTGGGTAATTTGCATGTGTGCCCATGAATCATGCTTCATTTGTTTTTCCATAATGCTTCAAGTTCTAGTATATGTTTGTACATATCTTTTCATAATGCTTCAAGTTCTAATATTTTTTTTGATTTGTTTAATGTTTTAGGATTGTATTTAAGTTTTGATATGGTGGATGATAATACTGCAATTGTCATTAATGTTGATTTGGATATGGATGATAATGTCGACTTGGATTTGGATAATAATATGAAGGTAGTGGATGTAGATGACAATGTTGAAAATTTTGATTTTGAAACTCTTGAATCCAAACCAAAATCTACATATAAGTCAACTTCAAGTGTTTGGTAGTATTTTTCCAAGAGAGTGAGGCATATTACATAAAATGGAAAAATAGACAAAAAATGAGAATCGATGTGTAATTATTGTAAAATGTTATTAGCTTGTTCCAACAAGAATAACACAAGTTCAATGAGAAAGCATTTTGAAAGATGTACTACCTATCATTGTGGTGGACAAGGAAAGAGGCAAAAATTATTGACTAGGTCGTTGCCTCCAGGTAATGAAGCTACCCAAGCTAGTGCCTTATTTGCATGGAAATTTGATCAAGCTACAAATAGAAGGTCATTTGCTTAAATGACCATTATTGATGAGCACTATTTTGAGGGTTTTTAAAGATATATTAGCTCAATCCAACCACTTGTTAAGTTTGTTTCAAGATCTATAGTTACCAAAGATTGTGTTACAATTTATGAAAGGGAAAAAAAGAACTTAATCAATTTTTTAAAGATAAAATTCAAAGAGTATATTACATAAAAAATTTGTGGAATTCCATTGCAAATGAAGTTATTAATGTTTTACAACACATTTTATTGATGATGATTGAAATTTATAGAAAAACATTGTCAATTTTTATCATCTTCCACCACTACATAATGGTGAAAGCATTGCTGAGGCACTTGAAGATTGCTTGTTGTAGTGGGAATTCAATAGAATTTGTTCAATAACTATTGTTAATTCATCTACTAATGATGTTGCAGCAAGGAGTCTCAGAAAATGTTAACAAAAAGAAATTTATTGATTGGGATGGTAAAAATCTTCATGTTAGGTGTGCAACCCACATTATTGATTTAATTGTGAGATGGGATAGATGAGATTCAAGACTCAATAAGCTGAGTTCAAAATAGTGTTAAATATGTAAGAGTTTCTCTAGCAAATGAAAAGTAAATGTAAAGAGTATTGTGAAAAAGAAAAGGTGAAGGAAAAAGGTGGTTTGTGTATAGATGTGCCAACTAGATGGAATTCCACTTATTTTATGTTAGACGATTATCACGCCCTACTTTTCGAGGCACAACCTACCATTTTGTATTGTATTTCATTAGGATTTGCCCACTTTTAGGGTGGGGGTGCTCGGGTCCCATTCTAAGACACCCATACTATTCTCTATTTTTCTGACAAAATTTCAACAGAGTTCCCCTAAAATGTCAATATCAATACTTGACATACATCACTTATCAAATGCATTACTAAATTTCAATGTTTACAATCCCAAATCATACATAAAATTGTAGTTTCAATAATTATAAATCAAATCATAAACATCTCACTAGGCCAACCTACCCACAGCCCAAGAATTTGTATCATACCATGATGGCATTACACTATAAGGGAAACATATCATGTTATCACAATATTACACATTATTTTCTAAGACATGCTAATCCATTTCTTTAATACATCAATTACTATTTTACATAATGATACAAATTCATAATAAAACAAATATACAATGAGATTCTAATCTCATTATTCAAACACATCATTCAAAGGTCTTCAGTCTTTCTCATAAGTCCCTTGGTTAACCTGTCAACTAAAAATTTAAACAAGATGGCATGAGTTTAGGCAACTCAGTAAGTAGGCACAAATAATAAATAATAAAATAGTCAATTAATTTACACAATTTGATCCAATCTTTATCATAGACATAATACACCTATCATACTCTGAGGACATGTCCTCATTATTTCAATCCAATAATCAAGGGATGACACTCATCTCTTGATTCTGACTCAACATTTAACCCTCGATGAATAACCATATTGCTCAATCATCCATTCAAGATATAACCCTGTCAATGATAAGAACATATGTTCATCAATTTATACCAAATAGGGAATTGTAATCATTCCCATTCAATCAATCCATCTCATTTCGAATGAACCTTAAACTTTAACATATACAAAGGGATATTCTCTATCCCACATATTAGACATTTATTTCGAACCAAAAAATTAATTAATTCAATATAAGAGAAATCCATTATCCCACACAAATCAAATAACAACAATTTCGAACAAAGATGGGATATCTATAATCCCCAGCCAAAACATGTAAGCTTGGAATCAAATTAATGAGATATTCATTATCTATAACTAATCATATAGTTAAACAAACTAGGGGTTACCTACTTACCTTAGGCTCTTAGCTCCAAACCATTCCTCCAGCTCTATACCTTTTCATCCTTCTAAGATTATCCTATATAGGGTAAAATCTCATTCATTACAAACATAGCTCGAACTAATTTCTTCCAAACCACTGAATATGATTCAGGGCTAAACCTATATACATCCCAAGTGCATAATTCCACACTCATTATTTCTCTCATTGAAGAATGTATCAAACATGTGCTATACACTAGCTAACTCAAAGTTTTTCCATAACTTATCACAGGAACCTCTCTTTCCTTACAACCTTTATAACATAATTATCACTTAAACAGCTCAATTAAGCTTTCCATTTACCCAATTTAAGGTTTACAAAGTCCACACACAAAACCCTATTTAACCCAATTTATGTCATGGTTAAACACATGCTTCACATGTCTAATTCATTCTAAATGAGTCTTAAAACATTATAAATCATGCATTAAACCTTTCTCCCATGATAATTTAAATAAATTCATGAAATTTCCCAAAATTTACTATTCACATAACCTTAGCTTGGCAAAATCATCAATTTTTATGCCCAAATCAATTCCAACATATCATTAAGCATAGTTAAATAATTTTTCCCATGATTATCACATCAATTCTATATCAAACCCCTAAAATCTCATTATTCATGAAACTTAAAAAACACTAACTAGCATAAAAACTTAATTTCGAATGGGGAGAAATAACTTATGATGTAAATCTAGCATGGCTGACATCTGTAAATGAAGATTCAAGCTCTAAGCTCCCATTGACATCTTTCATTTGGAGAAAATTGGATTTTTGTCCACTACCCATCATATAAACATCAAAACCCAAGCTAAGAGAAAGGCTTGAGTGACTACCTATCTAAATCATCATGTTTCCTAGCTAATCAAGTAAAGGATTTAGCTAAATGGGGTCTAGGGTCATGAGAATAACATTAGGAGAAGAAATGGGATAGATAAAATAAAAACATAATGGGTTTGGGGGTTAAAAAGTCATGTTTTTTCGGTACTCTCTGATGCTCCACAGGACCCATGCCGGAGCACGAACTTGTGGACAGGCTAAAAAATGCACTTCTGAAACCATGCCACAGCTGGGAAAAGCTATGCCATGGCATGGACTTGCAGTATGCCATAAAAAAGGTTTTCTGAATCCTTGCCGCGGTAGGGAAATTCTGTCCCAATATAGTGTTAGTAAATTGATCATAACTTTTACATAAGATGTTTAGATTACCTAATTTTTGAAGCATTGGAAAGATAACTTCAAGGGCTATAGCTTTAATATTAACAACCTTTTTCAAATCAGCTCCCAAAGATGTGAAAAAGTTTAATAAATTTGACCCATCTTGTTAATCTTGTTATTTTTCAGTCATCTAGAACAGTTTCAGTGTATTAGTTATTACTTCCTCATATGATATTAGAATCAAGTGATTTTTGTTCCATTGGATAGATATTTTCATGATCTATAACTTCGATATCAAATACTATTTCAAATTAGTTCATTATCTATGTAAAAATGCAATCACAATAACCCCTTTTTCAAATTTAGCATTTTCATAATATACACTTGTGCTTCTTTAGTTTTCCCAATTTTTCACTTTTTCTCTCATCTATCTTTACTAAAAATTTAATAATTTCATTTTTCATTACTCTAATGCATAATAATCCCAAAATACTCATTCGAGTAATTAAATCTCACTCCCAAACTCAAGTAATAACTCATTCATTATAATGGTTATTAAATTTCAGAATTCATACTTTTAAAAATCACCAATTGTTCCTTTTCACATAAACCACTTCACATGTCATAATAATCACTTAACACATATCATATGCACGAAATGGAACATGACCATGCTATTCACCACCTCATTTGAGGTCGATTACCAAAAATCACCTATTCACTTCTTTTTAACCAAATTTTCTACTATAAGTGATTCCGTATGCCATTTTCATTCCAAAATACCTCCATGACTCAAACTAATATTTCACACATATTATAATATATATAATAACTATCTTAGTCCATTCACATTGATCATAAATATGCTTTTTACCAAAGTTACCATTTTAGTTCTTTTTCTTTTTATAACCATTATATAATTTAAATTGATAAAATTTATGAATTTCAAGCATCAAACTCTACCCATATCCACATAAGCAAATTTCAATCACCTCAAACATCATATAAGGC